>JAVTVY010028052.1:0-114281 GCA_036873755.1 Hanleya hanleyi | reverse complement strand
ATCTGCAAGTACTGAACACCTCCCATGTCAGTTTCGACCTTGTCCATAAATTATTGACTAACGGTATGAAGGAGAATAACTGAAGAGGAAATCATCGAAACGCTTAAAACAAACTGACAATGCACATCAGTAAGGAACTCATCTTCCATGTTGATGAATCGAAGTTGTCCATAAAACAGTATTACACAGATATTGTCCAGACAAGAAATTATTGATTGATGGGATAAAGTGCCATAACTCTTTGGAAAGAATCGAAACACAGAGTGCGCATCAGTGAGGTACAAAACATCTTCCATGCAAGTTACCGAGTTGTCCATCAAATAGTAACCGAGATATGAACTGGACAAAAAATTATGGCCGGATGGCATAAAGGGCCATAACTCTGTGGGAAATCAAAGGAATGCGTAAAACAACCTGGCAGTGATATCGGCATGTACTAAGCATCTTGTAAGCAAATTTGCGAGTCCATCATATAGTAATCGACATATGGATCGAACAAAAAATTGTTGCTTGGTGGACGATAAAGGGTCATAACCCTGTGGGGAAATCATCAAAACGCACAAAACAACCTAACACTTCACATCGGCAAGGTACTAAGCATCTTCCATGTAAGTTTCAATGTTGCCAATCAAATAGTAACCGACATATGGGCCGGACAAGAATTGTTGATGGACGAACGACTGCTCGAGACCTTATGACCAGACTTACATGTCCATTACAAAACCCCGCAACCCGATGGATTGAGGGATAAGAAGGTGGCCAATAGGCCGCAAAAACTCGCCACGTGCTTTCAGAGGAATCCGACATAGCGTTTCGAGCTTATCGCGGGCAAATACATATATAATTCACTTGGACAAACAGAGAAAAACGGAATGAACCCTAGTGGCGCCACCTACAGGTAGATCTCACTGAAACACAATACTTATAAATAGCGTTTCTACGTACACTCCTCGTATTGCCTAACCAGGGCATATCGTCAGCTGGAGGAGACCAATCCACACACAAAATGTACCAGTAGAATGTAAGGCAGATATCCAGAGATGATGGAACATTGGATAAAATTCGTACTACCTATAGTGTAAATTGACCAATTAAGGTAATATTGATGTCACTGTACGGTTAATCAATGCGGGTAAAATATCGCGTATAACCGCAATCTAGGTAAACCAAGATGGTAAATCAGGGGAATACCATCTAGACGTAACGCTATAAAAAACTTCGTGCGAAATCGTGCGTGTTGGTTGATATTCTTCGAGATCCGAAAGTAAGCCAATCACGACCATTTCTGACTTTTCGCTCTGACAATGATTGACGTTTACTTTACGGAGATTAACATCTTCGCACGGCACAATATTTTCTACCCTCTAACAAAGCCAGACTTTGGCGGAAGTAACCTCTTTGATCTTCACGCACACTGTCTGGAAATGATGCCATATTTGGATACTGTTTCTCGATCATGTTTACATATTAGTCTACGTGCTACCGTGTGTAATTACTGTGGGCGTGATTTCAACTAGCTAGCCGTCTGATTGGCTAAAAAATGTAGATTCAGATTCGCATGGGATTTATATAATGCTGGATTCAGATATAATATTCCGTAATATTATATATAATATCCCGTAATATTATATCTGAGTTTACTCAGATTGGTATAACCGAAGCTGGACATACAGCGCAACATATTAGAAATATATCTGGTAGACCTTGGTCTTCATAGACTGCTGGTATGGTAGAGTTTGATCTTCATAGACTCTCGGTCAACTTGAACATTTGGGTGGTTATCTCTATGATCTCTTTTGGGTCTAATGTGATATCCTACATAGAGATACGTTTTAAGCGTTTAAACTGCGTTGATTCGATATTTACCACAAATTGATCGTCGATATTTCCAAAGTGGCACACATCCTTTCCCCCAACCCAATCCCACAAATGAGATTCCGTTAAGAGAAGTTGTATTGGTAAAATTTCCTAGTCCTAAATCTTCCATTTAAGAAAATGAAGGGGCTGACGGTCAGACATAGGCCTTAGCCAATCACATAGCCTATCAAAGCTACGCCGGATATCGGACCAAGCAAATATATCTCACTGTATGCATTTGATCAACCCTTTGGGAGATGCCGCGATTTCAATCAACGTGACAAAACACTATCGTGCAAACGTCATTGGCTAGGAGGTGAATATACTAAGGCATTAATAAGAAAAATAAATACGAATAACGGTGAATAAAAGAAAAAAAGCAAAACAGCACCAAAACGCACAAAAACCAGGAAAAGGGTGTTGTCCTAAAACCTGTTTTTGGTGTTGAATTGGTCAACACAAAAAAAAGTGGTGTTGGGAAATGATGTTAACCGACTTCAACAGCAATCCACCAAGTCGAGGCCAGTTAAAACCATATATGGTGTTGAAAATGGCCCAACATCATAATTTGGTGTTGACTTATAGAGACCCCAACCTGAATCAACACAAACTAATGGTGTTGGCCAGCTCCAATAAAGTATGTTTGGAACATGTGGTATGGAATCTCACTCAACATTATGCTCAACACCTTTCTGGCCTTAATCAACCCCAATTTTCTGACTGTGAAACATTATTCAATGATTATTTTATAAGTACAAATTTCTGTATATTTTCTTTTTACATAAATCTACATGAATATATTGTTGTTAAATCGAACCTTATCAAAGAAGCGTATACCCTTTAAAGTTACAGAGTTGAAATAAAGATTATTCTTACTAGTGTTAATGCAAACTATATCTCGTTGTTACCGATATGCTCCCCCCTCTCGCTTCGTGTTATTTTGTCATGGTAATATCGTTTTCCTACTACCAGTAAAAGTAAAATGAGTGGTCGGGGTGCCAAAATATTACGGTTTTTACAGCAGCGTGAACTTTCAACATTAGCATATTACTTTTAGAATGACAAAGGATTTCGGATGGTCATTCCATCGCGATAGAGAATTTGTTCAGCAGTATGCTGGTCTTGCCCATTACTACGATTCTTGGCGAAAGGCACATTTCGGAACGGTCGCATTGATAGCTAACCCTGAAAAGTACCTTTGCCACACGAGATTGACTGCAGTAAAACACAAAAGCATGCAATTAAATACTTCCATTTATGGGCGTGTGAGTCTGCTTGTTACGAAAAATATGGAGACAGACTCTGTTTATCGTATTGGGACTACATTAGGTGTGGTGTCATAGAGCGATCCGGACGAGCATTCCATTTCCTTATCTGATCTTGGTCTTGTCTGTCAAAAATTGCAACGAACAACTGTTCGATCAGCCCTTCTTGACTAGGATCCCCGATAACTAACTTCTTTCGTTTCTAAAATCAGTTAATTTCAATGTCTGGTTATATGCACTGAAGTTCGGCTCATCCTTCCCTTGAAAATGTGCTAAATAGATGGGATTCCAAGTATATTGACCATGTAATGAGGAGGATAGCTCATTACGTATTAAATATAATAAGGGCATATATATTTTTTCAATTGGAAGGAGTTTATGTTCTATATATTATTTTGGAAAGTTGTACTCGTTCCATGATATTTAGTAAATACAACTCAATTTCATAGTGTAGTATATAATGTTTCTATACTCGGGATGAAAAATACTATTAATTTCAATTGTAGGTCGCTAAACTAATTTGTTCATAAACGAGGGAAAATTATTATATGACCTGTGATGTTGGTGTGGAAAGATCATATCCCGATTTATTGGTCTACCGTTTCTGCATGTAACAAAATTAGTTGCCATATTATGGTTCTTAGTTGAGCGTGGGCTTTCATAGATAGCCGTTGACTTTTAGAAACCTCGCCGGATGTTCATTTCAAGGTAGCAAAGACTTTGTCCAGAATTCGTTGAAAGGATGACGAATGTCTTGGGCACCATGCACAACACCAAGACATCCCAATGGACAGGCAAATGCACTGCGGGTTTGATTCCACCTTCACAATTACTCGACTTTACAAACCTGCCCAGTGAGCTTTCGCACAGAGGAAAGTGACATTCTTGATAGGTGTAACGCACCTGTTTTGGCAATGATACACCGATATGTAATGTATATAACACGACATGAAATTCCATTCATCTCTCGACGAACACAATTATTCGACAATACGGCATGAACATCCCTCCAATCAGATCGCCCTATAAGGTAATTTGGATTACAATTCTCTCAGTCACACTTCTCGAAAGAATACATCATTCCATACCGAACCGGTCGAACGTGGTTAGAACCTAACCTTGTCCGAAATTTGTCACATATTTCTGCAAACGTATAATGAAATGGACATACCTTATATCACTGTTCATCTATTCTATAGTACAACATTTTCTTTCTGTAAGCGTCGTTTCAGATTTCTTCAGATTAAACCGTCCAAGTGTCATTTTAATCACACTGAACTATTGGAGACCATTGAAGAAAACAATACGCTTTTAGTTCCCTCTAAAGACATTTTTGCTTTTCTTTCGAGTCCCAGTACAAATACGCGGAAGAGTTGGGATCGAAAATTGGAGAGTGGGAATCCACTTCTGTGGGAACGAAGGAACACATGTAAGCAATGTTTTTTTTTATTGTTTCGGATCGAAACACAACAATCCTATCGCCACAAACTCAATCCTCGAATTGACAGCTGTGATCAATATGACGTCGCGGTACATGCCCTGGTATGTCGTGTGGGTGATTTAAGTGTTTTATAATCTGACCAACTCGTGGACGAATGCAGTGGAAATGAACATGACTTGCATGAGAATAAACATTCGGCAACAAAAGACAAATGTTACTATCGAAAGACTACGCTCGAGTAAGAACCGTAGTAATGGACAAGACCAACATACCGTCCAAGAAATTCTCTATTGCGATGGAATGAACATTCGAAATCCTTTGTCATTCTAAAAGTAATATGCTAATGTTGAAAGCTCACGCTGTTGTAAAAACCGTAATAACTATTGGCTCAAGAAGAATGCGAAATACCGATTGGCATTGTTTGACTGGAAGTTTCTTGCAAATAGTACAACCGAGCGCCATCGACCGGCATCTCCTCAAATCTGCTTCCACATAAATGAAAGTCATAGTCTATTGTATGTACGCAAACACGAAATTAAACAACGGTATATTGTAAATATTTGTGTTTAAAACATTGGAAAATCGGTTTCTTTCGTTGATGTATTATGGTTCTGAAGAGCATAGGCATGCATGCACAGTCGTTGTTGGTAGATGCACCTTTTAACCGGCATCTATCCAGACAGTACTTCTGCACACGATTAATACATGGGAAGAATATATGGCTGAAGTGTGATGTTTGCCAAAGTTTATATGATAGGGATCAGGTGAATGTCAGTTTGACAAAGACATAAAGGTTAAACTTTCATATCATTATCTAGGCATTGTTGTGCAAGTTTATCTGAATAACTCCTAATGCTAGTACATAGTATTGTGTGACAGACAGCTCGTACTCCATGTACAATCTACGAAAGTGTACAAACTTGGTCTGTATTCTACGGAAGCCGAGAGGGGTTCTTCGGACTTCAACTTTTTGGGCCCACTTCCGACTTCTGATTTACGTCTTCTGTCTTCTGAGTTCTCACTTGAAGTTACAGTGGATAGATTTAGCCCTGGAACATTAAACGGGGTCCGGTTTTCAATTGTTTGATGCATTTTGGGAAAAGGGTTTGCCACGTGTTAAGTACGGTAACTTAGTATTCGCCTCTTTTAAACACCCAATCTTTGAACGCCTTTTCCCTATTTTTGAATTTGACACCTTCCATCCACTCCTACATAGTGAAGCATGAACGGCAGCATTTTGATGGCTGTTTATAGCTCGGATGATGGTAGTTTTACAATATTATAATTAATCATATAGATCTATGACAGCCTCTGGGACTTCCGATATCGGAGTTTCAAGTTCTGATTTCAAGCAAAAAAACGATTAAAATGTAAAATATATAAATATGAACAACTTGTCAAAAGATCGTGATAAGTGAGGGTGCACGCAATATAAGCATAATGATGCAAAACACTTTGTATCGAACACAAGGCTATTCTATGGATAACAACTTCTTTATTGCTGTGGAGCTGACGTTTCGTTGGAGATACTTCCAACTTTTTCAAAGCTAATGATCTACATGATTGATTGATTTATTGACTTTTAAGGGCCGCTTCCCTTACGGATTTCGCGGCCCACCAAATAGATTACATAGGTATTTACATGTGTATTCTTGACTGGAATATATTATGTCTATACTTTATATAATAACGACTATTTACAAGGTAAAGTTCTATGTACATGGAGTAGTGGAAAAGGAGTATATACAAAAGTAAACAAGTATTAAATAGTAATTGGCAGTTATTTTAAAGTTCCATTGTTCTCTGCATTATTATTTTTAGTTCTTTTCTGCCCCACCGCCGGCCAGGAAAAACCCCGGTATAGTACTTTGTCGCCATACTCGAGGAAACCTGGCCCTTCGCATAGACCGGTAGAACAGCTCCTGGCCTAAATGGTTTAGGTGGACTCCGTCGTGGATTAGGATTTGTTTTTGGGGGTGGATCATTCCCCGGTGTTTCCAAAAAGTGGCCATTGTGTTTTTACTTAGTAGTTGGTTCAGTTTTTGAATTTTGCTGTTGTAGGAATGGACCGAAATGTGCCGAGTTACCTGATGGAACACCAGCTGACTGATGTAGATCCTCGGAATTTTGAATTTTGTCTGGAGTTCACCTGTCAGGGCCATGATGTCGAAGTAAATTGCCGATTCGTTTTTGTAGGAGTCAGCATCATTTCCTCCAATATGGAAGATGAGTAGGTCAGGATTTGTCTCCCGTAGGAGGTTTTCCAGTTTGTTCGAGTTTCGTAGGGTCCCGACTCTGGCCCCGCCAATACCAAAGAATCGAATGTCCTGGCCTGTGCCAAAGTCTAGCCTAGAGCCTGGGACTTGTTTTCGAAGGATGCTGCTCTCCAGTCTATGGACGTAACTTGAGCCGACAATGATGATTTTCATCTTGTTCATTTCCATTTCTGAAAGTATAAAATGAAAAGTGTGTAGTTTTCATTTTTGTGAGTGACATTTTTTGTGTGCGTGGTTGTTTCTTGGACGTGTGCTAGTGATTTATGTCCTTGATTGTTGAATTGGTAACGGCCTTAAGCTTTTAGAGACGAATGTGGTTACCGGCCCACACGGAACATGGTATCTCCGGTGCCCACATTGCCTATTTTATTGCGAAAGAGAGATTTTTGGCCAATATTGTCGCAGGGATGTTGATTGGTCTTGGCCTCTGATTTTTGAGACTAATGTGGCGACCGGCCCACACGGAACATGGTATCTCCGGTGCCCACATTGCCTATATTTTATTTCGAAAAAGAGATTTTTTGGCCAGTATAGTCGCCGGGATGTTGATTGGTCTTGGCCTCCGATTTTTGAGACTAATGTGGCAACCGGCCCACACGGAACATGGTATCTCCGGTGCCCACATTGCCTATATTTTATTCCAAAAGGGAAATTTTGGCCAATGCTGACATTGTTAGTTAGTGGTGCGCATGCACGGGGGTAGTTTTATATACTGGAGTAATAGCCAGCAGTTTTGATAAAGTTTATTAAGGACTTGAATACCTGTTTTCTAATGGGGAGCTTAGGGTTTAATATCGCTGGTAATGTTCAGGGAGTGTCGAATTTTTTTAGGTCGTTTCTAAGTGCCTCGCGTTGTGGGTAGTGTTCAGGGCATTCAAGTAGGACATGTTCTATTGTTTCTTCTACATTGTTGCATGCGGTGCAAAGTGGTGAGGTGTTTTTCAGAAGCATGGACAGATGTGATTTAAGTCCGGTTTTGCCTAGTCTTAGTCTCGTGATGATGCGGTCATCACGCTTATTGTCTAACTGGAATCCCTGGACTTGTCTTTTCTCTCCACCAAGAACCTTATGTAACCATCGTCCACGTTCTTCTTTGTTCCATTCCTTTTGCCACTTGCTATCTATTTTGCGTCTAATGATAGCGTTGAGTTCCTTATATCCTAATCCTATTGTCACATCGTGTGTAGTTTTTGCAAGACTGTCTTTGGCAGTTTGGTCGGCTGCTTCGTTACCTCTGATGTTCACATGCGCGGGGACCCAAGCTAAAATGGCGTCTATACCCTCGTTGTGTATTTGTGTACAGATATATTCTATGTTGTGTATGAGATCAGGTCTACTGTTTGATATAGAATTTTCAATGGATGTGAGTCCGCTAAGGGAATCGCTGAGTATCACAGCACGGATTGGTTTGTGCTCGATGATCCATTCGAGAGCTTTAATAATAGCAATCAGTTCACTAGTGTATACAGACATATTGTCTGGAAGTTTGAAACCATTTTGAATGTTGAGCTCAGGTATAACAAAAGCTGATCCTGTGTTATTACTTGTGTTTTTCGATCCGTCTGTATAGATTTTTAAGTAATTTTTCCAGTTTTGGTTGATATATTCAAGGGTGGTGGCTCTTATAAAGTCTGGGTTGTCCTTCTTTGAGATGTAGTCGTGTATACTTGTGTCCACGTGGGGCGACTCTAATTCCCAGGGTGGCCTAGTGATTTTGTCTGTGTCGCAGATGTATGCGATGGGGATTTCGTGTTCTCGGAATAGGTTATTTACGGTGTAGGCGAGGGGGGCGGAGTCTTTTTCCCAGTTTTTTTTTAAATATTCATATTCACTTGTATCTTCAAAAATGTTGTGGCATGGGTGATTATCGCCCTTAGCTCTGGTTTTTCCTGCATATTTCATGGACAGTTCCTCTCGTCTTAAACGAAGAGGTTTCTCGTTGGTTTCTATTTGAAGACTACATAAGGCGGTTCCCTTGAAGGCTCCAGTAGCTATTTTTAAAGCAGAATATTGGATGCTGTCTATTCTTTTTAATTGTGTCTTACATGCTGATTGGTAGGCGATGGACCCATAATCTATTTTTGACCTAATAAGAGTTTGGTATAATTTTATCAAACTATATTTACTCGCTCCCCAGTTTGTCCCAGACACACACCTCATGAGGTTCAGGTCTTTATTGCACCGAAGAACTAGTTGATCGATGTGGTCTTTCCATGTGAGTTTTCTGTCAAATATCATACCTAGATATTTAACACTATTTTTAACATTACCAGCGATATTAAACCCTAAGCTCCCCATTAGAAAACAGGTATTCAAGTCCTTAATAAACTTTATCAAAACTGCTGGCTATTACTCCAGTATATAAAACTACCCCCGTGCATGCGCACCACTAACTAACAATGTCAGCATTGGCCAAAATTTCTCTTTTGGAATAAAATATAGGCAATGTGGGCACCGGAAATACCATGTTCCGTGTGGGCCGGTTGCCACATTAGTCTCAAAAATCGGAGGCCAAGACCAATCAACATCCCTGCGACAATACTGGCCAAAAAATCTCTTTTCGAATAAAATATAGGCAATGTGGGCACCGGAGATACCATGTTCCGTGTGGGCCGGTTGCCACATTAGTCTCAAAAATCAGAGGCCAAGACCAATCAACATCCCTGCGACAATATTGGCCAAAAATCTCTCTTTCGCAATAAAATAGGCAATGTGGGCACCGGAGATACCATGTTCCGTGTGGGCCGGTAACCACATTCGTCTCTAAAAGCTTAAGGCCGTTACCAATTCAACAATCAAGGACATAAATCACTAGCACACGTCCAAGAAACAACCACGCACACAAAAAATGTCACTCACAAAAATGAAAACTACACACTTTTCATTTTATACTTTCAGAAATGGAAATGAACAAGATGAAAATCATCATTGTCGGCTCAAGTTACGTCCATAGACTGGAGAGCAGCATCCTTCGAAAACAAGTCCCGGGCTCTAGGCTAGACTTTGGCACAGGCCAGGACATTCGATTCTTTGGTATTGGCGGGGCCAGAGTCGGGACCCTACGAAACTCGAACAAACTGGAAAACCTCCTACGGGAGACAAATCCTGACCTACTCATCCTCCATATTGGAGGAAATGATGCCGACTCCTACAAAAACGAATCGGCAATTTACTTCGACATCATGGCCCTGACAGGTGAACTCCAGACAAAATTCAAAATTCCGAGGATCTACATCAGTCAGCTGGTGTTCCATCAGGTAACTCGGCACATTTCGGTCCATTCCTACAACAGCAAAATTCAAAAACTGAACCAACTACTAAGTAAAAACACAATGGCCACTTTTTGGAAACACCGGGGAATGATCCACCCCCCAAAACAAATCCTAATCCACGACGGAGTCCACCTAAACCATTTAGGCCAGGAGCTGTTCTACCGGTCTATGCGAAGGGCCATACTGGGAGCCATGAGGAACAGACATCACTGAAAACAAGACGGAAACCAGGGAAAATAAAATTAAAAAAAAACAGAAAAGAAGAAACGCCCCAAAAACAGAAAACAGTGGACCAGGAGATGACAAACAACAACACCGACGAACTGACCTAACAGAAGCTACCAAGTCACTATTAAAGGAAAAATGAACAACAAACACTAGAAAACCAACAGATTCTGGACCAGAGGAATAGCACCGATATATCTACCCGCTTACGATCTCAACAAACCAAAAGAACTGACGATAAATACCCAAAGCCCCATTTGGGTGAGCCGTGCCACATTGGGATGGGGTGCAGGTTTCCTCGAGTATGGCGACAAAGTACTATACCGGGGTTTTTCCTGGCCGGCGGTGGGGCAGAAAAGAACTAAAAATAATAATGCAGAGAACAATGGAACTTTAAAATAACTGCCAATTACTATTTAATACTTGTTTACTTTTGTATATACTCCTTTTCCACTACTCCATGTACATAGAACTTTACCTTGTAAATAGTCGTTATTATATAAAGTATAGACATAATATATTCCAGTCAAGAATACACATGTAAATACCTATGTAATCTATTTGGTGGGCCGCGAAATCCGTAAGGGAAGCGGCCCTTAAAAGTCAATAAATCAATCAATCATGTAGATCATTAGCTTTGAAAAAGTTGGAAGTATCTCCAACGAAACGTCAGCTCCACAGCAATAAAGAAGTTGTTATCCATAGAATAGCCTTGTGTTCGATACAAAGTGTTTTGCATCATTATGCTTATATTGCGTGCACCCTCACTTATCACGATCTTTTGACAAGTTGTTCATATTTATATATTTTATATTTTAATCGTTTTTTTGCTTGAAATCAGAACTTGAAACTCCGATATCGGAAGTCCCAGAGGCTGTCATAGATCTATATGATTAATTATAATATTGTAAAACTACCATCATCCGAGCTATAAACAGCCATCAAAATGCTGCCGTTCATGCTTCACTTTGTAGGAGTGGATGGAAGGTGTCAAATTCAAAAATAGGGAAAAGGCGTTCAAAGATTGGGTGTTTAAAAGAGGCGAATACTAAGTTACCGTACTTAACACGTGGCAAACCCTTTTCCCAAAATGCATCAAACAATTGAAAACCGGACCCCGTTTAATGTTCCAGGGCTAAATCTATCCACTGTAACTTCAAGTGAGAACTCAGAAGACAGAAGACGTAAATCAGAAGTCGGAAGTGGGCCCAAAAAGTTGAAGTCCGAAGAACCCCTCTCGGCTTCCGTAGAATACAGACCAAGTTTGTACACTTTCGTAGATTGTACATGGAGTACGAGCTGTCTGTCACACAATACTATGTACTAGCATTAGGAGTTATTCAGATAAACTTGCACAACAATGCCTAGATAATGATATGAAAGTTTAACCTTTATGTCTTTGTCAAACTGACATTCACCTGATCCCTATCATATAAACTTTGGCAAACATCACACTTCAGCCATATATTCTTCCCATGTATTAATCGTGTGCAGAAGTACTGTCTGGATAGATGCCGGTTAAAAGGTGCATCTACCAACAACGACTGTGCATGCATGCCTATGCTCTTCAGAACCATAATACATCAACGAAAGAAACCGATTTTCCAATGTTTTAAACACAAATATTTACAATATACCGTTGTTTAATTTCGTGTTTGCGTACATACAATAGACTATGACGTAACGAGGACTTTCATTTATGTGGAAGCAGATTTGAGGAGATGCCGGTCGATGGCGCTCGGTTGTACTATTTACAAGAAACTTCCAGTCAAACAATGCCAATCGGTATTACGGTTTTTACAACAGCGTGAACTTTCAACATTAGCATATTACTTTTAGAATGACAAAGGATTTCGAATGTTCATTCCATCGCAATAGAGAATTTCTTGGACGGTATGTTGGTCTTGTCCATTACTACGGTTCTTACTCGAGCGTAGTCTTTCGATAGTAACATTTGTCTTTTGTTGCCGAATGTTTATTCTCATGCAAGTCATGTTCATTTCCACTGCATTCGTCCACGAGTTGGTCAGATTATAAAACACTTAAATCACCCACACGACATACCAGGGCATGTACCGCGACGTCATATTGATCACAGCTGTCAATTCGAGGATTGAGTTTGTGGCGATAGGATTGTTGTGTTTCGATCCGAAACAATAAAAAAAAACATTGCTTACATGTGTTCCTTCGTTCCCACAGAAGTGGATTCCCACTCTCCAATTTTCGATCCCAACTCTTCCGCGTATTTGTACTGGGACTCGAAAGAAAAGCAAAAATGTCTTTAGAGGGAACTAAAAGCGTATTGTTTTCTTCAATGGTCTCCAATAGTTCAGTGTGATTAAAATGACACTTGGACGGTTTAATCTGAAGAAATCTGAAACGACGCTTACAGAAAGAAAATGTTGTACTATAGAATAGATGAACAGTGATATAAGGTATGTCCATTTCATTATACGTTTGCAGAAATATGTGACAAATTTCGGACAAGGTTAGGTTCTAACCACGTTCGACCGGTTCGGTATGGAATGATGTATTCTTTCGAGAAGTGTGACTGAGAGAATTGTAATCCAAATTACCTTATAGGGCGATCTGATTGGAGGGATGTTCATGCCGTATTGTCGAATAATTGTGTTCGTCGAGAGATGAATGGAATTTCATGTCGTGTTATATACATTACATATCGGTGTATCATTGCCAAAACAGGTGCGTTACACCTATCAAGAATGTCACTTTCCTCTGTGCGAAAGCTCACTGGGCAGGTTTGTAAAGTCGAGTAATTGTGAAGGTGGAATCAAACCCGCAGTGCATTTGCCTGTCCATTGGGATGTCTTGGTGTTGTGCATGGTGCCCAAGACATTCGTCATCCTTTCAACGAATTCTGGACAAAGTCTTTGCTACCTTGAAATGAACATCCGGCGAGGTTTCTAAAAGTCAACGGCTATCTATGAAAGCCCACGCTCAACTAAGAACCATAATATGGCAACTAATTTTGTTACATGCAGAAACGGTAGACCAATAAATCGGGATATGATCTTTCCACACCAACATCACAGGTCATATAATAATTTTCCCTCGTTTATGAACAAATTAGTTTAGCGACCTACAATTGAAATTAATAGTATTTTTCATCCCGAGTATAGAAACATTATATACTACACTATGAAATTGAGTTGTATTTACTAAATATCATGGAACGAGTACAACTTTCCAAAATAATATATAGAACATAAACTCCTTCCAATTGAAAAAATATATATGCCCTTATTATATTTAATACGTAATGAGCTATCCTCCTCATTACATGGTCAATATACTTGGAATCCCATCTATTTAGCACATTTTCAAGGGAAGGATGAGCCGAACTTCAGTGCATATAACCAGACATTGAAATTAACTGATTTTAGAAACGAAAGAAGTTAGTTATCGGGGATCCTAGTCAAGAAGGGCTGATCGAACAGTTGTTCGTTGCAATTTTTGACAGACAAGACCAAGATCAGATAAGGAAATGGAATGCTCGTCCGGATCGCTCTATGACACCACACCTAATGTAGTCCCAATACGATAAACAGAGTCTGTCTCCATATTTTTCGTAACAAGCAGACTCACACGCCCATAAATGGAAGTATTTAATTGCATGCTTTTGTGTTTTACTGCAGTCAATCTCGTGTGGCAAAGGTACTTTTCAGGGTTAGCTATCAATGCGACCGTTCCGAAATGTGCCTTTCGCCAAGAATCGTAGTAATGGGCAAGACCAGCATACTGCTGAACAAATTCTCTATCGCGATGGAATGACCATCCGAAATCCTTTGTCATTCTAAAAGTAATATGCTAATGTTGAAAGTTCACGCTGCTGTAAAAACCGTAATATTTTGGCACCCCGACCACTCATTTTACTTTTACTAGTAGTAGGAAAACGATATTACCATGACAAAATAACACGAAGCGAGAGGGGGGAGCATATCGGTAACAACGAGATATAGTTTGCATTAACACTAGTAAGAATAATCTTTATTTCAACTCTGTAACTTTAAAGGGTATACGCTTCTTTGATAAGGTTCGATTTAACAACAATATATTCATGTAGATTTACGTAAAAAGAAAATATACAGAAATTTGTACTTATAAAATAATCATTGAACAATGTTTCACAGTCAGAAAATTGGGGTTGATTAAGGCCAGAAAGGTGTTGAGCATAATGTTGAGTGAGATTCCATACCACATGTTCCAAACATACTTTATTGGAGCTGGCCAACACCATTATTTTGTGTTGATTCAGGTTGGGGTCTCTATAAGTCAACCCCAAATTATGATGTTGGGCCATTTTCAACACCATGTATGGTTTTAACTGGCCTCGACTTGGTGGATTGCTGTTGAAGTCGGTTAACATCATTTCCCAACACCACTTTTTTTTGTGTTGACCAATTCAACACCAAAAACAGGTTTTAGGACAACACCCTTTTCCTGGTTTTTGTGCGTTTTGGTGCTGTTTTGCTTTTTTTCTTTTATTCACCGTTATTCGTATTTATTTTTCTTATTAATGCCTTAGTATATTCACCTCCTAGCCAATGACGTTTGCACGATAGTGTTTTGTCACGTTGATTGAAATCGCGGCATCTCCCAAAGGGTTGATCAAATGCATACAGTGAGATATATTTGCTTGGTCCGATATCCGGCGTAGCTTTGATAGGCTATGTGATTGGCTAAGGCCTATGTCTGACCGTCAGCCCCTTCATTTTCTTAAATGGAAGATTTAGGACTAGGAAATTTTACCAATACAACTTCTCTTAACGGAATCTCATTTGTGGGATTGGGTTGGGGGAAAGGATGTGTGCCACTTTGGAAATATCGACGATCAATTTGTGGTAAATATCGAATCAACGCAGTTTAAACGCTTAAAACGTATCTCTATGTAGGATATCACATTAGACCCAAAAGAGATCATAGAGATAACCACCCAAATGTTCAAGTTGACCGAGAGTCTATGAAGATCAAACTCTACCATACCAGCAGTCTATGAAGACCAAGGTCTACCAGATATATTTCTAATATGTTGCGCTGTATGTCCAGCTTCGGTTATACCAATCTGAGTAAACTCAGATATAATATTACGGGATATTATATATAATATTACGGAATATTATATCTGAATCCAGCATTATATAAATCCCATGCGAATCTGAATCTACATTTTTTAGCCAATCAGACGGCTAGCTAGTTGAAATCACGCCCACAGTAATTACACACGGTAGCACGTAGACTAATATGTAAACATGATCGAGAAACAGTATCCAAATATGGCATCATTTCCAGACAGTGTGCGTGAAGATCAAAGAGGTTACTTCCGCCAAAGTCTGGCTTTGTTAGAGGGTAGAAAATATTGTGCCGTGCGAAGATGTTAATCTCCGTAAAGTAAACGTCAATCATTGTCAGAGCGAAAAGTCAGAAATGGTCGTGATTGGCTTACTTTCGGATCTCGAAGAATATCAACCAACACGCACGATTTCGCACGAAGTTTTTTATAGCGTTACGTCTAGATGGTATTCCCCTGATTTACCATCTTGGTTTACCTAGATTGCGGTTATACGCGATATTTTACCCGCATTGATTAACCGTACAGTGACATCAATATTACCTTAATTGGTCAATTTACACTATAGGTACTACGAATTTTATCCAATGTTCCATCATCTCTGGATATCTGCCTTACATTCTACTGGTACATTTTGTGTGTGGATTGGTCTCCTCCAGCTGACGATATGCCCTGGTTAGGCAATACGAGGAGTGTACGTAGAAACGCTATTTATAAGTATTGTGTTTCAGTGAGATCTACCTGTAGGTGGCGCCACTAGGGTTCATTCCGTTTTTCTCTGTTTGTCCAAGTGAATTATATATGTATTTGCCCGCGATAAGCTCGAAACGCTATGTCGGATTCCTCTGAAAGCACGTGGCGAGTTTTTGCGGCCTATTGGCCACCTTCTTATCCCTCAATCCATCGGGTTGCGGGGTTTTGTAATGGACATGTAAGTCTGGTCATAAGGTCTCGAGCAGTCGTTCGTCCATCAACAATTCTTGTCCGGCCCATATGTCGGTTACTATTTGATTGGCAACATTGAAACTTACATGGAAGATGCTTAGTACCTTGCCGATGTGAAGTGTTAGGTTGTTTTGTGCGTTTTGATGATTTCCCCACAGGGTTATGACCCTTTATCGTCCACCAAGCAACAATTTTTTGTTCGATCCATATGTCGATTACTATATGATGGACTCGCAAATTTGCTTACAAGATGCTTAGTACATGCCGATATCACTGCCAGGTTGTTTTACGCATTCCTTTGATTTCCCACAGAGTTATGGCCCTTTATGCCATCCGGCCATAATTTTTTGTCCAGTTCATATCTCGGTTACTATTTGATGGACAACTCGGTAACGTGCATGGAAGATGTGTTGTACCTCACTGATGTGCACTCTGTGTTTCGATTCTTTCCAAAGAGTTATGGCACTTTATCCCATCAATCAATAATTTCTTGTCTGGACAATATCTGTGTAATATTTTTTTTTGGACAACTTCGATTCATCAACATGGAAGATGAGTTCCTTACTGATGTGCATTGTCAGTTTGTTTTAAGCGTTTCGATGATTTCCTCTTCAGTTATTCTCCTTCATACCGTTAGTCAATAATTTATGGACAAGGTCGAAACTGACATGGGAGGTGTTCAGTACTTGCAGATGGGCATTTTTTTAACGGGCTTCGATGATTTCCACAGATTTATGGCCCTTTGTCGTCCGTCCAGCAATTTCTTGTTCGGTCCATTTCTTGGTCACTATCTAATGGAAACTCCGAAACTTGCGTACGGAAGATCCTTAGTAACTGCGGTATGCACACACATGTGTTTTTCACGCACTCCGATGATTTTGCACAGAGTTGTGGCCCCTTATCCAGTCCGTCAAGAATTTCTTGTCCAGTCCATATCTCGGTTACTCTTTCATGAACAACTTTGAAACTCGCTTGGAATAGGCCGCCATATTTATTGCGCTTTACCTATGTATTGCTCTCTAGTAGTACTTATTGAGCAACTTTTAATCTTGCTCCATGCTTTTTACCTTGTGGATGTGTACTAACTGTCCAAACTCAGAGAGCTGAATTTCCTCTTCCACCAACCATCACATGAATACATACTTTCATGGCCTATATTGGAATGTTCGGAACTTATTTGTTAATGCTAGTACCTTGGCGAAGGCTGATTTGTTTTCAGAAATAATGTTTTACGACTGAGGAGGTCAATGTACTTTTTAGGGGCTACCTCATGTAGGCTTCTCCAGTCAGCTCGTAAACTATCGCTTTCTGGACAGTAATATTCCAGTGGGACCTGCATATGGCGTATACATATCTCGCTTAGTAGCATTTGCTAGATCCTGTGTTAAATGTGACGATTTTAATCGACGTCACAAAACATTGTTGCAGAAACTTATAAAACAGGGCTATTCCACCAAGCGCCTCCACTCAAAGTTTCTCAAATTTGGCGATACATATCGCATGCTGATAGCAAAATACGAACGTAGCGTGCAAGATCTATGGCGCTACGTTTCGTAACTTGTGTCTAATTCCGCTTAACCCGGGGCTAGGGGCCGTATGAACCCATGTACTTCAAGATCCTCATGGTACTCATATGAACAGTCACAATCAAAGCGTGACTGAGATACATCATTCTTTAGATGACGATTTCACAACGAATATTATGGATTAAGAATACTGATCAGCGATACGGATTTGATATTTTTAGAACATCATGAGGTCTTGCCGGCATCATTGAAAACTGTTGACCGCTTCTCTCTTGCAGGAAACAAGCCTATGTTTATGTATACTATGATTATCTTTTTGAATTTGGTGCTAATACTGTTATATGGAATATGGAATATGGAATAGGTCTTTGGATTATGGACGCGGATATTCTCTAGTGGACGACGGCTGAATTATGAATGACGGACTAGACGCTTGTAATTACAAGCTGAGTGACTTCAGTGAGAATGGGTCGAATGTCAAATATCCCACCAAATCTGCAGTTTGTATGCGATCATAATGTTTTCAGTCAGCGATTCACGTCATCGGAAAAAACAAGTGAACCTTCAGGACTCGCTAGGCAAAGCAACTCAATGTTTGCACAGCGTTATTTTCTTGTCAGTGTTAATATTTGTACACTAATCGACCGGTTTGTGAATATGCTATGATGTTGTATACAATGAAACCATTGTTAACAAAAAATGGGATATTTTTTTTAAAATAATTGTTATTCATCGGTATTATACAATTGTAGGGGAAACATACACATATACATTGAGGTTTAGGTATATAGTCGCATCATATTCGAGGTTTCCACGTCTATATGTAGCCTATATGACACCCATGATTGGAGAAAGCCAGTATTTCACTCATTTATCACAGCATTTTCAAACACCCTGTTCTGTATATTTACTCATGTATTGTAAATCAAAGCGTAAGGGGATTTCGTCACTTCAGTAAGATTGTTCAATACATTTAGCGCGTTTTGCCTATTTTCAACGTTTGCGACCGAACGTACACAGCAACGACACTATTGACACCTACATACTCACTACTACATTTCCCATGCAGAGTATGTGTGCCAGGCAGCAGAACTTAACCAGTGGCTATGTAACCTGGGGTTAGTAGCCTGTGACTGCTTTTCTCTTGCAGGAAACAA
The DNA here is from genome assembly GCA_036873755.1 of Hanleya hanleyi. Classification (NCBI taxonomy): domain Eukaryota; kingdom Metazoa; phylum Mollusca; class Polyplacophora; order Lepidopleurida; family Hanleyidae; genus Hanleya; species Hanleya hanleyi. The sequence continues at coordinate 95,228 of JAVTVY010028052.1, read as the reverse complement.
AGTTTTTGTTTTAGGAATAATTAGAATTGATTTTGTCATACGAAAAAGGCCTTTCGATTATTTGAAGCAGAAATTCTTTTGTGAACGACGGCTGAATATTGAATGTCGGATATGAAACTTTAAAAGAATAGAAAATAGAAAACTTAATTATAACACGCCCGTCAGCTCACTCTGACTGCGCTTCAAATCGTTAAAAACAGCCTTGGAAATGGCAGACGTGTGCTGACATGATAAAACATAAAAAGATGTATATTTTTTTTGCAAATGAAGGAAATTAACATGATTAAACACAAAAATATGTATATTTTTTTTGCAAATGAAGGAAATCAATGCTGCCTGCTCATTGTGAATACGGTTCGAATAACGAAGATGTAAGAAGAAAAAATCACTACAAGGACCGTTGAATAGTTCATCGTTTTGTGTATACTTTTCCATTTGAATGAGGGTGGAGTGAGGGTGATGATGGGGAAGGGGTGGGGTGTTCACATTCTAGATGGCAATGCCCTCAACATCGATTCGACGATATACAGCATGTCCACGAAGTTTTTATGGACTGTAGTATTTAATTAGAATTACGAATTTCGTCAGAGATTTCATTAAACAGACATCATGTTTACCCTATTACAAACCATATATGCATATATGTGCTTACTGTATTTGCTTTAAACAGGATTTCCTTGAATAAGTGACATATAAAAAAAATGTCAGCTGGTTCACTATCCGCGATCCACTTGGTTTCTTTCTGCCTCAATAAGCAACGTTGTGCGTATCCCGAACATCACAAATAATCAAATAATAATTGCCTGGGATTCATGTGCAATCCTCTGGCGCAAGTCGGACAGATCAACAGGCGTTGTACTGAAAACTCGTGAATTCAGGTATCCCCACTTGGGGACAAATCTGGTGATCTTGGTACTCTCGCGGCCACAAACAACTACCCGACGGTGAACAGAGCTCCATCTTGGATCCACCAAAGTTGCCGAAATGCACCATTAGCGTTGACCGGGTTGTGCTGCTTCAGAACAGAGACAACATAGTTGTTAAGCGTATCAAGATAGACTTGACCACTCACATACACCTGAAGAAAAACGGTCCCATCAAGTTGCTATTCAATCGTATCCAAACAACAATAACATTTTCCCTGCTATCTGGTCGATGATAATCGTGGCCCTGGAGAGGAGCACCTCGTAGGGCGTTATGCATGACGTTCCTTGAGGAGTCTTTTGCGTTCATTTGGAATGCCTGCTTCATCTCCAATTGCAAGACTGCGATACAATTTTGCACTTTGTTAGAGAAGCCATCTGCAAAATGCCGTGCGTCTGGGAGGATCTCTTGGCAATAACTCATGCCGTATGTTCATTGTGTACGAATGCAACTGGAGATCTTCATTAGTTAATCGATTTAACGTCGACTTTGGATGCCGTGTTGGATTTCGTTGGGCATTTACATGGTCTAAACATGTTCCCCAGGGTCAGGCCTGATTCACGCCTACCGGAAGTGACGCCATACACCTACGCATCCTAACCCCAGATACAGAGTAGTACGCTTGCACTCATTGACTTTTGTGTACTTAAAGAGTATATTGACGCCCATTGACCCCAAGAGGTCAAAGGTCAATGTGAATGAATATCCTGTGACTATACCTTGGGATAGGGTTGATAGGAGATTTCTCCTATTGTAGGGGTAAATCCGTGTTCGGCTTTTTAAATTTCGGGACAAATCCTCAATTTACATGCACCCACTCCCCCACCCTACCTCTCTCAGCAGGCCCCGATAAGCCCGGGGGACCTATATTCGCCCTTGAGGATAGTGCTGATAGCGGTCTTCCGCCTTTATATTTTCGGGACAAATCCTCATTTTACATACACCAACTCCCCCACTCTCTCAGCAGGCCCCGATAAGCCAGGGGCCGATATTAGCCCTTTGGGATAGGGTTGATAGGGGTTTCCCCTAGTGTAGGAATAAAGTCCGTGTTCCGCTTTTTATATTTTCGGGACAAATCCTAATTTTACATGCACCCACCCATGACTGGATGGTCCTGGAGGAGCGCTTCACTTTGACACCTCACTCGATCCAATCAGTCTACTACGGGCCCCTCCCGGCCCTGAAGATTGCCGAACATTCTCACGAAAACCCACGTATTTGGGACTACTTTCTGTCCGCGGAGGCAGACCGCATCACCGCCAGACCACATAACTGCAGAGGAATACATGCCTCATGCACTTGACCATCACGTGACCTCCACATGAGACGGCGTCCTTTTTGAGACGGCGCACACCTTTGCCGGTTTTTGCCGGTACTATAATGCATTTGACCTCTACGCCAGATTCTTACGCCAGGTCAATGAGAGTCAATATGCCGTCTGTATACTACTCTCCTTGATCTATTTTTATCTAGAACTACCGTGGGCAACTAACCAAGGCAGTGTATAGATACCCTAACAAATCGATCGATACACTGTCTCCCGAGGATGGCCTGGTGGGTCACATGCCTCTCTCGCTCCACATCTCTTATACGACACGATTTGCGTTTTCTATTCTACTCGTCGTAACGGAAGTTACATCATAACCCTTCCACGTGCGAACTTAGCATGGATAAGTCGAAGTTAAAATCAAAAAACGAAAAACGGACAAATCGAGGCAATTTTCAATATTTGATTTTCATTTTTGCGTGGAGCAAAATTCTTTATTATTCTTTGATTTATCCATATATATCCTATTGCAATGTGGTATGGTCTAATACTTATCCGAGTCATCTTCATACACTTGTTTGACTGCAGAAGAGAGTCGTCACTGAACTCTAGACTTGAGCACACTGCGCCTTTGTTTGCCTCCTACAAGATCCTGAGATTGTCAGAACTGAACCTTTACCTCATGATCACTCTCCAGTTTGCCCATAAATTTCTTCATAAATTCGAGTTTGTTTCCAGTTCGATTTCAAAATTATTTTACGAGACAGTTCCAGGTACACGCCTACCCTACGCGTGGTCATTTGTATAATTTATATCGACCTTTCTATCGGACAAATCTTTCTTTACATACTCCTAAAATCATTGTTCCAAAAGAATTGCTCCAAAAGAATGGAACAAGATGCCGTCAGCCTTAAAGTCATGTCAATCCATATCACTATTCAAATCAAAACTGAAAGAATATTTACTTAATGTATAAGGCTCTCACCGACCCAGGAATATGATGGCAAACAAATGCACATCGTTCATTTATGATTTCTGTTTATTCACCGAATTTATACTTAATCTTCACCCAGTCTTGTTTATCTAAATCCAGTATAAATCTGTCTTTAAATATTCATTTTTATATTACTTGGGACATTACAAGCCCTTTGGGGTTTTCATCCCGACAGATTTCCATGATGTATGTGTATAAATTTCAACTTTACTGTACATATGTTTTATCTGGTGAATAAACGAACAAACAAACAATCAAACAAACATAAACGAAAATTGAAAATTGACTGACAAATTTCAATTTTCGTTTTTTGTTTTTGTAATCTCATTGACGATCAAATTTCAATTTTTGATTTTGCGAAACCAAAAAAAAAAACACGAAAATTGAACTGTGCAAGGTGCACGCATACATTTGTCGTAAATGCAAATGTTGTAAGTTTGGAGAAACCAGATCAAATTTAATAAAGTATCGCTCTCGTATTTCTATATGACATGAACTCATTTTGGAAAGCTGGAATACGGGAGCGATGTTGAGCTATCCATCTTTCTACTTTCAATTTTGCGAGATGGAAAGCTCGAACACGGGAGCGATGTAGAGCTTTCCATCTTTCTACTTTCAATTTTGCAAGATGAAAAGTGTTACACGGACCAAATAACCCTCGTTGTCATTCAAACATGCGCAAATCCAGGTCAGTGACGTCACATCGCCCCTTCGCTCCATCGCCCCTTCGCTCCATCGCCCCTTCGCTCCATCGCCCCTTCGCTCCATCGCCCCTTCGCTCCATCGCCCCTTCGCTCCATCGCCCCTTCGCCCCATCGCCCCTTCGCTCCATCGCCCCTTCGCTCCATCGCTCCATCGCCCCTTCGCGCCTTCGCTCCATCGCGCCCCTTCGCCCCTTCGCCTTCCGGTTTCGCATTCAGACATGCGCAAATCCAAGTCTAGTGACGTATTACATCGCCCCTTCGCTCCATCGCCCCTTCGCTCCATCGCGCCTTCGCTCCATCGCGCCTTCGCTCCATCGCTCCATCGCCCCTTCGCTCCATCGCTCCATCGCCCCTTCGCCCCTTCGCCCCTTCGCATAGCCCCTTCGCCCCTTCGCATAGCCCCTTCGTCCCTTCGCATAGCCCCTTCGCCCCTTCGCATAGCCCCTTCGCCCCTTCGCATAGCCGCTATTTTTGCATCGCATCGCGCCTTCGCCCCTTCGCATCGCGCCTTCGCCCCTTCGCATCGCGCCTTCGCCCCTTCGCATAGCCCCTTCGCCCCTTCGCATAGCCGCTTCGCATCGCTATTTTTGCATCGCATCGCGCCTTCGCCCCTTCGCATAGCCCCTTCGCCCCTTCGCATAGCCCCTTCGCCCCTTCGCCCCTTCGCATGCCACAAAATAAACGCACGCAGCGATGGACCCTATCGGCCATCATAAGAAAGAGATAGTTTACGATGTCTAAATTGTAATCTTGTCGTAAAACGTCGACGGAGAAGACCAGCTTGATTCTTATAGAGATATAGGTCTAAATATGATGCGCCGTTGGAGTTATCTATAGTTCCCTTCGAATCCAGTGTCCTCGGATATATATACTCCACTGCATCATGTATATAGCGATTATCGACAGCGAGAAGTTCTCCTTACTCCCAAACTACATTTACTCTGGAAGATTTAATCAACTGCCACAAAACGTTACTAAGGAAAGCGGTGGTCTCTCAATCACTCATAACGATATGCCCAAAGTGTATTGGGCTCCAAATATATATAATACTAAGGAAAATGTGGTCTCCCAACCACTCATACTGATATGCCAAGAGTGTATTGGACTCCGAAAATACATAAAACCCCATACAAACCTAGATTCTTAGCTAGGATTCTAGAAGCTGCTTCACAAGCTTCTTTCAACCATGTTGATGCGGGTCCTCCAGCTGGTAATAGCATTTTGGGAACGGTATTCCGCCACTATTTCTAAAAACTCTGGTGTTGAAAGTATGTGGTTATAAAATTTATCTTAAGGGAGAAATTGAACAGACATACTGTACAGACATGTATCCACATGGGATTCCCGACTCCCTATACTCCAAACCCTGGTTCTGAAGAGCATAGGCGTGCATGCGCTGTCGTTGGTAGATTGGTACGAGGGAGCATGTGTAGGGCGGTGTGGGGGAACGGGTTGCACGGCATACTCTGTATGACCTGTGCCCATTGTAATACGATGGAGTGCCCAATCAAACCAACCAACCAACCAACCAGATGCACCTTTTAACCGGCATCTCTCCAGACAGTACTTCTGCACGACGATTAATACATGGGAAGAACATATGGGTGAAGTGTGATGTTTGCCAAAGTTTATATGATAGGGATCAGGTGAATATCAATTTAACAAAGACATAAAGGTTAAACTTTCATATCATTTTCTGGGCATCGTTGCGCAAGTTTATCTGAATAACTCCTAATGCTAGTACATAGTAATGTGTGACAGACAGCTCGTCCTCCATGTACAATCTACGTAAGTGAACACACCTGGTCTGTATTCTACGGAAGCCGAGAGGGGTTCTTCGGACTTCAACATTTTGGGCCCACTTCTGACTTCTGATTTACGACTCCCGTCTTCTGATTTCTCACTTCAAGTTCCAGTGGATAGATTCAGCCCTGGAACATTAAACGGGGTCCGGTTTTCATTTGTTTGATGTATTTGGGGAAAATGGCTTTCCACGTGTTAAGTAAGGTAACTTTATATTCGTCTCTTTTAAATTGATAATGATAATTAATCATGAAGATCTATGATAGCCTGTGTGACTTCCGAGATCGGAGTTCCAAGTTCTGAAATAAGCGATTTAAATATAAAATATTTAAGTATGAACAACTTATTAAAAGATCGTGATAAGTGATTAGGGTGCAAGCAATTTCTAGCAATTCTATAAAACAATCACATGAATGCTATCCCTTGCACGTAGTGGAGCTAAAGAATGATTTATGAATTCTGACATCGATACTTTTAAAGAAAAATGACGGTCAATCAGATCCTGATAAGGGGTTGAAGTATAGAGAGTCGAGAATCCCATGTGAATACATATCTGTATAGTATTTGTCCTTCGCATCAATTTTTTCATTAAGACAAGTTTTATATCCACATACTTTCAACGCCCCTATTGGCTGACCTATATCTGTTCTCTTATGAATATGACTGACTATATGCAGGCGCTTTCAAAAACCGATCCATTCAAAGCCCGTTCCTTCTCATTCACCAAACGCTATATAGACGATCTTCTCGCTGTGGATAATCGCTATATAAATGACGCAGTGAAGGATATATATCCACCTTCACTGGATTTGAAGGAAACTACAGATAACCCTACAGGCACATCGTATTTAGACCTATATCTCTATAAAAATGAAGCGGGTCTTCTCTCTCGCCGACTGTATGACAAAAGAGATGATTACAATTTCGACATCGTAAACTATCCCTTTCTGGACAGTAATATTCCAGTGGGACCTGCATATGGCGTATACATATCACGCCTAGTAGCATTTGCTAGATCCTGTGTTAAATGTGACGATTTTATTCAACGTCACCAAACATTGTTGCAGAAACTTATAAAACAGGGCTACATCACCAAGCGCCTCCACTCAAAGTTTCTCAAATTTGGCGATACATATCGCATGCTGATAGCAAAATACGAGCGTAGCGTGCAAGATCTATGGCGTTACGTTTCGTAACTTGTGTCTAATTCCGCTTAACCCGGGGCTAGGGGCCGTGTGAACCCATGTACTTCAAGATCCACATGGTACTTATATGAACAGTCACAATCAAAACTTGACTGAGATACATCATTCTTTAGATGACGACTTTACAACGAATATTATGGATTAAGAATACTGATCAGCGATACGGATTTGATATTTTTGGAACATCATGATGTCTTGCCGGCATCATTGAAAAGTGTTGACCGCTTCTCTCTTGCAGGAAACAAGCCTATGTTTATGTATATTATGATTGTCTTTTTGAATTTGATGCTAATACTGTTATATGGAATATGGAATAGGTCTTTGGATTATGGACGCGGATATTCTCTAATGGACGGCGGCTGAATTATGAATGACGGACCAGACGCTCGTAATTTAGAAATAGTGGCGTAATACCGCCCCAAAAATGTTATTACCAGCTCGAGGACCCGCATTAACAGGGTTGAAAGAAGCTTGTGATGCAGCTTCTAGAACCCCATTTTGGGAGTCCAATACGCTTTTGGCATATCGTTTTGAGTGGTTGGGAGACCACCTTTCCCTTAGTATTATGTATATTTGGAGTCCAATACACTTTTGGCATATCGTTATGAGTGGTTGGGAGACCACCTCCTTCCTTAGTAACGTTTTTTGGGCCGTTGAATAAATTCTCTATCGTTCCATAGGAAACGGTGGCCCGTTGCATCCAGTGTCCGGGGGACACTCGTGTCTGGATTTAATTGTCCGTCAGGCATTCAGGTCTGGATTTGGATATCCTGGGACACTGACTTCCAGGGGACGAAAGTCCTAAACTGAAGCTCTGTGTCCGCCTCGATTACTACTTTCGATTGTCCATCTAGTTTACACGTGAAAATGTGTATCAGAGAGTAGTATAGAAAGGGGAGTTACGGCGTTATTGACCTACTTCAGACAGGTGACGCCAACAGATCATTTCCGTCTGACCTTTGTGAAGTCACTTCCGGTTCCGGTCATGTGACAAAGTATCCGTTGTTTTAATACACAATACTATGGAATCTTGGTTCTTCTTAGTTTTTCAAATAAATTCAACAAAATTTGGCTCTTATTTAAACCAGTTTGGCTCATTCTATTGTGCTCTCCGGGAAATTTGTTGTCTATTTTCGTAGCAGGTGGAACCAAAATAAACATCCAAATTTTCATATCACAATACCAAATAACAACACAAAAAAAACCAAATTGTTCAACGAGGACGCTAATTTGGTTCTATGTGGAACCAACTATCCTGAGGAACAAAGAATAACCGCGATTTGTGAGAAAGTAAGCATCATGGGTAACAAACATGTCCGTTTAAAGATGTAATCAGTCGCAAATACCGTCAAAGCACCTAAGGCACTCGCAAATTAATAGTTTTGTTCATCACATATTCTGGATTAAAAAAAACATGTATGTAGAACACACCGGGTATGTATTCTTCACGTTGGCCTTTGGGGGGCATCGACTTTTTCCGAGTTATCCGGGTTTTCTATATATCTTGGACTATTTTTTGCAAACAATTCCTTGTTTAATCCTACCAGGCCTGAAGGAGTTACATTTGCCACCCCCCACCAGCACCACCAAACTTTCTGCTCAATCTCCGGAACGACAAAAATTGAGCCCTGATACTCCGTCAATTTGTAGTTTATCATATTGGGGTCATTTGGAGCCCATTTGCACAACCTCACCAGCTGAGGAACACGAGTGAATTCACTGGTAATTTATCCTGCATTTTTGGGGGAGGAAAAATTACATGAAATTTTTTTCGTAAAATTTGATTAAAAAATCGACCAAGAAAAGTATTTTTTGAAAATGCCATCACTGTGACGTCATCAAAGGGGCCATCTTGGTTTATTTTTACATTTTCTTGTACAGGTTGACGCAAAGGTATAGTGTGGTAAGTTTCAGTCCCTTTACCTCAAGGAATAAGAAAAATAGTTAGGGGAGGGGGGATTCCCGCTCCCAAGGCCTGGACAGGTCCTAAACATCCCAGGCCAGATAAGGTTAACACAGAATTTCTTAACATTTGTCGCATTCTTATTCAGGGCGGACACCTTTAAACCGCGAAGTAAAGATAGCAACCGCAGTGTAAAGGTTACTCCGCGGTTTAAAGGTTTACTCGACGGATTAGAGGTTTACTCTGCGGTTTAAAAGATGTAAATAATTCCAAGAGTTTGTTTGCTTTTCGGTGAAAAAAAAACGATAAAGTCAGTCATGACGAAGTTACTAGAAATGACAAAAATTCAGAGAAAACATGTGATAAACTAAAATCTGTTTGTAGAAAATAGGTGAAAATCAAGAACATCCACAAGAAATGCAGAAAATGTGATAAAAGAAATGTAAAAAAATGTCGATGTCCCCAACGTGTCACCCTAATTGTTGACTGTCCCCTATGGGCAACCCTTATTCAATTTTAGATTGAATAGATAAATATACCCGGTGTTTGTCATGAATACACCATTAGCTTGCGAGCGCCTTAGGTTGAACTACCGATAATGTATACATAATTAGCCAAAAATGAAGTCTAAAAATATTTTAATGGCGGGATACAAGACTCACTTTTCGCATTTCTTTGTAAATAGATTATACCAAGAAAAGAATAGTAACTCGCTCAAACAATCAAAGATAAAACTCATAATAAATATAGTCACTTTCAATGATCAAAACAACGGAATTTTGTTGGCATACTGCTATCTAATAATTCCTTCGAGCAGCTCGACGTATGGAACGTTTCTCTTGCTGACTTTTCCGGGCTTCGTACTTGTCGATATTGTTGGCCAAATATCGCAGAATATCGGCAGGATCTAAGGATGCCATGGGTCTGATTGTGAACAGGTATATGTGGAGGTCAGCTTTTATACACACCTGGTCAGGTACTCAATCAGGTATAATCCATTAATTTCGCAGGTGTGTCATATATGAATGCAGTATATCGGATGCATGTAAATGTCGTGGCAATTTTTATTTAGCATTTATGTTATGTTTTATTTATTTCATTATTTGTTTAATGATAACAGATGCGCCTCTTTACGGTTAATGTGAAAACAAATTAAAACGTATACTTTATGGTATCCTCCTATGCAAACAAATGACCGGGTCCTACTTCAATAGCGTTCGCGATATCCTGCACTCGGAAGATACGGATCGAATATGAAAAGACCCTGAGCATTATTTTTGCATATCGTAAAATATTCTCCCGGACTATTTGAAAAAGCATCAGTAGTACCAGCGGACAGGCGTGGTAATTTTAGAGTAACATTAATTATAACAGTAATAGAGATCTCCGACATTACAATTTCCTCAAGATTTACTGATGTCAGAAACGTGATATACATTTTCATTAGATATCTCAATATCTCGAGTTTCTTTCTGATTTCGCAACATTCACAAAATCATATGCGTGCGAAAACTAACCCAGCGCGGATAGGATTCATGGTACTTCTATGCGGTGTTCTACGACATATTGGAGATGTACGGCGGCCCATATAAGACATGCTATTTTTCCATTTTGTATTATTATTTTAGTTCTAGCTTTGCTTATTTTGGTTTAATTTTCACCCGGATGAAAACTTTTCACCTGTGTGGAAACGTTTTCAACGGGGCGAGAAGATTTTCACCTGGGTGAAAACAGGATTTCACCTGGGTTAAAACAGGTTTCCACAAGGGTGATAACGTTTGCGCCCAGGTGAAAACCTTTTCACCCAGGTGAAAACGTTTGCACCTGGGTGGAAACTTAGGAGTAAACATGCAGCTTCGCAAAAAGATCGAGCCCTTTAGGGTGGCACATCATTTGAGGTTGCACATCATTGGCAATGCACATATTTGGAATGACAAACATACAAATATGGTTTCTATATCAGTGCTGTTGAAGTTGGATTGAAAGAGGAACTATATTATTAAACTTGAAATAAAGATTACATTTCTTTTTCAAAGTAAGCATATACAGCTCATTACGTATATGTACATGTATAGTTAGAAACAATTGACCGTGCAATTTGGACTACGTTCTTGGTGTAACATTGTGTCATGATATGTGAATTATATAATCCCTTTTCTGACAGAGGTATTAACAATCTAATAGTTGGAATAGAGGTATCATTTACGGTATGGAGTGGGGCACCAGCCTTGTGGGTAAACCCTCACATTTGTATGCAAATAAAACAATATAATGACAAATATTTTCAATCATACATGTGTAAGCTACATAATAATGTGCACTGGTAAAACTGGGACACCACAAACTCAGTTTTAATTAATATAGTAAGTTAAATGTGTGGACACAAATATGGTTCGTGTAAAAGCTTTAAGGTAAATCATAGGATGTGGAATCGACGGGTTTGATAGCAAAATTAAAGGAAATTTGTCCTTCATTTAAGGCGACACGAAATTCAAAACTGATAGTGATTCAGTACTGTGGGATTCCCCCGCCGGGTTGTTTAATATTGTACTTCTGAAACAAAAATAATGTCATCAAACTATCAGCAATTACTATAAAGGAATATATTGTAGATGATTTGTGTGTGTGTGTGTGTGTGTGTGTGTGTGTGTGTGTGTGTATATATATATATACAATGTGCACTGCATCTCATACCTAATAGTAGGTTAGTTTCACATACAAGAGATATCAACTTTGAAATTGAAATATGACGGTATGCGGCCGGGCAATACATTCAATAAGTGTAGAATGATGTAAGCTCCCAGAATATATGACGGTATATGAGAGATAGAGGGTGTGGCTCTGTGCCCCCGGGGGTGAGAACATGCTCCCGGGGGTAGTGGATGAGTTGAATAAGTGTAGATGGCGGATAGGTTGTATAAGTGTATGATGATGTAAGCTCCTTGAATACATGATGGTATGAGATCCGGCGAAGCTTGCTTTAAGGGGATGGGGACATGCTCCCCGAGGGTAGTGGATAGGTTGAGTAAGTGTAGCATGATCTAAGCTCCCAGACTATATGAGGGAATGGGGTCGGGCGAAGCTTTGTCTAAGAGATAGAGGGTGGGGCTCGGTGCCCCAGGGGTGGGGACATGCTCCCCGAGGGTAGTGGATAGGTTGAATAAGTGTAGCCAGATGTAAGCATTTGAAATATATGAAAGTTCGGGGGTCGGGCTGGCCTTAGTTTAGGAGACATAGGTGAGACTGAGAAGCTGTGGACAAGAAAATCTTTAACATTTACTTGGTCCTGGGGTCCCAGGGGTGGGGACATGCTCCCCGAGGGTAGTGGATGGGTTCAATAAGTGTAGCCAGATGTAAGCATTTGGAACATATAAAAGTTCGGGGGTCGGGCTGGCCTTAGTTTATGAGCCATAGGTGAGACTGAGAAGCTGTGGACAAGAAAATCTTCTAAGTCCAAAACTTTAACATTTACTTGGTCCTGGGGTCTCAGGGGTGGGGACATGCTCCCCGAGGGTAGTGGATGGGTTCAATATGTGTAGCCCGATGTAAGCATCTGAAATATGAGGGTTCGGCGGTTGGGCAGGCGTTAGAATCAAACTTTAACATTTACTTTGTCCTGAGGTAAAAATTTCTAAGTCCAAAACATTTACTTGGTCATGCGGATAGACAGACAGATAGACAGATAGACAGACGGACATCATTGTGGCACCTATATCGAGCTTTCCGCAGTTAAAGCTACGGGTTCGATAAAACGGTTTTCATTCAGGTGAAACTAGTCTTTACTATTCCGTTAGTTTCATATATATATATAGATCAACCGGACTCCGTGGAATGCCGGACTCTGAGGACTTCCATAGCTGTGGAAGCGCCCATAATCCGCCAGATGCCATGGTCCTGGCCCTATAAAAATGAGAAGTGACATTCCTGTCTAGATTTCAGTGACCCGGACACCACGATATCAGGACCCTGGTTTCTGCTGTAGGGGAACAACTGTTTCCGAGGGAGGACTCGCATCTGGTTCGGGCACCCAGATTCAGATAGCATGGTCCCCGGACATTCATATCTGGCGGACCACGGTTGTTTCCACACCGGCCTTTTGATCAAGAATGTTCCCGATCCCATGGGGCGTCAGATACGCTTTGTGCTGCTTATGTCACCCTCAGTGACCACGAACCTGACAAAGATCCTGGACTTTTCTCCCAAAATTGTTGCACTTCAACGACGATAAATGGAAATACACTGGTATAACATGTAAGCTATATGTTTCATTTTCATGACCCTCAGAGGGCGTTAAATGTCCTTTTAAATATTTTTTGTCAGTCACTTTCTTGGCTCCGTAGCTATCCTAACAAAGTTTCAATGCCTTTCAACAAACACAGTGAGCGTGAGATGCCCTTCTTATATTTCACTTAGTGTCAAGACGAAATTTCATAGCATTTCGTTGAGAATTAATTGGAGACGTACGGTGACCACGAACACACAAACATAAACTATCTAGCAAATTATAGTAGGATATGACTTTCTTTAATTGGCATTGAGCAAGTAAACAAACAGTGCCTTGTAAAAGCAAACAGAAAAAGCAAATACAATCTTATACAATATTCATGGTTTCAGATTCACAGAGCTAATGGATCTGCGGAGAACCCATATAATTTCACTGAGGCCATGAGTTTCATTGCCACTAACTTGGCTTGGTGACTACACTGAATGGTTTTAGCTCTGATTTTATGAAGCTCTGAAATACACTCTCAACATCAACGACACTGGACATGACACCGAATAGTCTATTTGTTCATGTCGCGCTGTCTTTCTTCGTGGTTCTTTCTGAGCAAGGTGTTCTAATAAGCGAACTCAACGTCGACAACCCGGGATCAGACAACGCCGAGTACATCGAATTGTGGAACCCAAACCCTTGGTCACACTCTCTGGATGGCTATACTTTCGTGTTCTTCAATGGTGCCAAAATCCGAGGTGATGAAGAACCCGTAAAGTCGTACCGAAAGGTGAAACTGACTGGCCACAGTATTAATGGAAGTGGATACTTTCTGCTTGGGTTGTCCTCTCTAACTCCTGCCCCGGATTTGATCATTTCGGGTACACAAAGCTTGATCCAGAACGGGTACGGTGAAACGGATTCAATTGCCCTGTACAGAAACTGTTACGGTAAGTAAAATATGATGTGTAAACAGCAAGGAATCCTCATAATATCGTTTAATGATATCCCGGGATAGTATATGAAATGTAGTTTCCGGGTGCTCATTGATACCACCCGGAATTGTTTAATATCCATGAATATACTGTCGTACAAAAGATACGTATCTTAATTTTTATATCTTATCTATCGTATATCGGATCAGCCCTCCATGTTAGTATAATGAATGATATTTCATTTTTTTAGCGATCTGATATCTGGTACTGATAATGATGAAAACTTCTTCAAATAGCACCGAAAACTGGACACCAGATTCGATCTGGGATACACAGTATCTTACAGACCGCTATAGGGTGTGTGCATGTTGCTGATCACCAGTATTAGCGTTGGAATACAAGCGTTTAGTCCGTCATTCAATATTCACTCGTAGTCAGTTAAAGAATTTCCGTAGTCAGTAGGATACTAGATCTAGCTCTGTGTTCAGTTTGCCCTGAATAACTGGTAACCATTTCGATCGTGAATAACTGGTAACCATTTCGATCGTGAATAACTGGTAACCATTTCAATCGCTTCCCTCTATCGTGATATATCTCTGTTATATTCTACTAAAATAGGACTAAACAATGTACCCAGTTCAACAAGGTGAATAAAATACTATTTAAACCAATATCCCGCGTCTTCCATATGCTACGTATTCAATTTGTTGGTGGGGTATCAAGCCATACCGTTCATATTTAGAATTAAAATAGTACATGACAAAACATTTGTTCGTTACTAACAATATTTAATTTTATTAATATTTATTTCATGCACTCACGCAAAACATGATGTTTTGCTTACAATCTAATACATTCAAATGGCACAGAGTATTGTATTTAGAGTTATTCTGTGTCTGATTTGTAATTATGTAGGAAACGTTGTTTAAATTTATGTTAGTTTGTTTTAGGTTACCGGATATCATTAACATCATGATAATTCTAATAGTCTAGCAGCCAAAACCCTAATGTATATTTTTTTCAGCATTACCCTGAGAGTGAAGGCTTCAAGTGTTGGGGTGGAAAATGTAGCTATTTTAATCCAGAGAATCCATTGTTGCCACGTGATCTCAAGTTCATGCCAGGTGTATAGAGGTTCAAAAGGGTACCCTTGGTAAAAAGATATGACTCCACATAAGGGATATGCAAACAGCACTAAATTTCCAATTATGTAACCGGATGTTTATTTTGAGGCATAAATTTAATCACTATAATGAACACTGATTATATTGATAAAAAAATATTTGATTTACTGATGGGTCGTTTCCAAATATCGGCTGAAAATAACATTTCCCCGCTATTTGCATTTTCAGTATGCTATATTATTGCCACAAACGTCATTAAATTTACTGAGACTTTCGAAAGAAGTTGGGATGATATCCATATTGAGCTAAACTTGAAATTGAGGTTGTTGTGCTTCTGGGCATTCTCGCGGCAGTCAACTGGAATTTCCCAGGATCATCCGAGTCAACGGTTGTGGAGCTGAAGTGAAAAGGAGATCACAATAACTATAACATATTTAACTCTGATTCTGATTCTCCTTTGCCGATTACGGTAAAGTTAAAGTATCGTAGAAGAATTTATCTGGTCCGTCACAACGAAGAGGCTAATATCAAGTAATTCTTTATATAAAAATCGCGCTTTTTCAGGTTGCTTGTATAACTCAATGCATTATTCTTACATCTGAACACAAAGGGATCCCACGCTTTTCTTTTGAATCTATTGGCATTATTTTCAGCTTAAACTATGATAGTTAACTTTAAAATGGGAATCATGTGGGGTCTTATAAAAATCTCGATTCTTCAGGTTGCTCGTATAATTCAAAGAAATATTGTTAGCTCAACATGTCACCATTTTAAATCTGACGGATTTCACACCAAATTCTTTAACACCTTACGCCTAGTTTGATAGTCCATTCAGCTCAGCTTAAACTATGATAGTTTAAGCCAACATGTTCTCCTAAAATAATCCTTGTTTTGCAATTGCTCGTTTGGTAAGTCAGAGTACAAACTTTTTAAATGAGCAGATTCACAAAATAGCTTATCACATTATGCCGATTTTGATTCTTTTATTTACCGGTATTTATTTTAGGCTTAGTTTGGGTCTACTTGCATAATCCTGAGAAAAAACTAATTATTGAAGAATTCTAGATGGTGGATATATTTAGCCATCCGAAACGCATGTTATTGAATGTTATTCTTCTATTTCAAGTGATTATCTTTAGCCATCCGAAACGCATAATGTTATTCTTCTATTTCAAGTGATTATCTTTAGCTCGATGCAGACATTTGTCATAGTGGAGATGTTTTTCATCATAGTTGATCATTCTATGCCCATTTTGAGTTCATTTGCATAATGCCCAGCAGACAGCATAATGTTTGCATTCAAAATGGTGATAATGTGAGGTTACCTGACACACGACTTTATCAGGTTTTTAGTTGAATTCAATATGCTCAATGAATAACAGATATATCAAATATGCTACCAAGCACGAAATGTCCTTGGATGAATTTGTTTGCTGTTCTCATCATAGTTTTCATCAAGACTCAACCTTTTCATTTTGAATTTATTTATTATTAATTGTTCATAGAATTCTCCTACCATGCCAATTTCAATGATGCACATTAATTCGCCATATAGGCTTTATAGAGGGCTCCTTGAGAGAGCATTCGTTGGGGTTGAAAGGACCACTCTCTATAAATAAGTTGAATAAATAAATACTCAGTTCTAATCGTGAAATTTTATGATGCGAGTTGTCTGAAGTCTACAATTGTGAGAAACATTGTTGCAATATTGGACGCCATATTTGATTTTGAAGCCACAAATATATAAAATGTCAAACACACCAACACACTATTGTTTCTTATAATAGTATTGATGGTTTTTATATACTCTTCTGGGGGATTGGGTAAAGCAAGGAAGAGGTGAATGAGCTTCGACAGAGCTAGTGATTTTATAACAGTGATCTTACCCAGCAGTGTCAAATTTCTCAACCTCCATCTGTTCAATTCCTTCTTCAGTTCTTCTATTTTTGCAAGGTAATTCATTCTCCATATATCATGAAAATTCGTTGAAGATAATTTTATTCCCAAGAGGGCAAATTCGTTGCCCCAATCTAGTTTCATATTCTGACAAAGTTTTATTTCGGAACCAGACAGACACCCTATCCAAACCGCTTTTGTTTTTTCTATATTTATTTCATTTTCGGCTCTGATAGCCAATGAAATACACCGAATTGACCTCATGTTTTAAGATCGGCCTTTTGGTAGACTAGCTTCTGGCTAAACAAGCTACCCAGCTTAAAAATAAAGTGATCTAACCACATTGCCAAAATTATAGTGCAGTCCCGTAGAGAGAGTTTGAGAGAGGAGAGAGAAGGAGGCAGTTCAGTTTTCGGTCCGTGCGTCTGGAGAGTTTTGAAACTGTGACCCGCAAGTGCGAGCGTGGCATTCTGACAGTTCGAAGTATGTAAAACGTTTTATGCCCGTCGCTTAATTGATTACTCGTTTCCCGGTGCACACTTGTTGATATTGTCAAATAAATTAATGTTGCAAGTTTTCGCGCTACTGCATGATTGGAGCCATGGCATGACTGAAAGCCGCCGTTTTGTGTGCTAAGTTTGAAAACATTTCTTGCAAGGAAAACTTGATTTATTTCATCAAGCGAAAGCATCCCTTTTACTGCAATTTGCAATTTTCAAACTGACTGATCTTATCGTCCAGCATCATTTGTCATCTAGCAAAAGTAATGTTCTAGATTCTGACCATATCCGTAATGACAGCTCGTTGAAGCTGACAAAATAATTTTCCGTTTGGGCTAGGCAGTGGAGGTAAAATTATTTTTTGATGTTAATGATGGTTTTCTGTGTCTGTGTCTGTGATTTGAATTTTTTTAGTAACGTAAGGGTATATTTGCTGTGTGCAATTGCTGAATGTGATTTTAAAATAATTAGTCGATGTACCGGCAGGCATACGTGTAATCTTGAAGAAGACTTATAGTATTTTCTTGTCGTCAATTGCCACACAAATAAATGAATATGAATCGGATTCAGTAACTTTCATTTCATTTCATTTATTCACCAATATAATAAAAAAGATTATACAGTTCGGCGATAGTTACCAACAATATTCAAAATAGGTTAGCCGATATAAATAAATATGTATTGGCGGGATTAAAACCCCATGGGGCTTGTTTTATCCCTATATTACTAAACAAAATAGCTTAAATAGTATTGGCGAACATTTAAGAAGTATTGTATAAATTAATCATTCCGCGTGCATCTCCTGTCGATAGCATACACGCTAGTTGGACTATGCATGCAACGAGACGGTAATCGAGATGAAAATAAGTGAACAATAGAATAAAACGTACACAACAATACACGAAAAAATCAAGCACATGAACATTCTCGATAATAGTACTACGTGCATGCAAGTCTGCCAGCATAAAAAAAAAATCAGTTATAACGTTATTTCTCTATCAGATATACTTTCAGCTTTGATTTAAAGAGAGATATTGAGCAGATTTCTTTAAGTAGAGAGGACAAACTATTCCAGACTCTTGGTGCCTTTATTTTCAAAGAATAGTAAGTAATGTCGGTAGGATAAAATGGTCTGTACAGGTTAGAGTTGGATTGTCTAGTAGAATAGTGATGGACTTCTGCAATTCTCGTGAAGATAGAACGCATCGAAACCGGTAATGTATTTGGGTGGTGGACAAATTTGTGAACAAACAAAAGTGTATGATAATCATTCAAATATAGGAGGGGAAGAATGTTCAATTTTGAGAATAGAGGGCCGGTGTGCTCCAGTTTGCCTGAGAGTGATATTACCCGTATAGCTCTCTTTTGAAGCATTACGAGAGAATGCAAATGAGTATGGTAAGTATTACCCCAAACTAGGTTGCAATATGAAATGTATGGATAAATTAACGAGTAATACAAAATAAATAAAGTTTTTTTATTCAAATGTTCTTTGACGTGATTAATAATTCCAATATTTCTTGATATCTTCTTGGATAGTTCTG
Organism: Hanleya hanleyi; assembly: GCA_036873755.1. Taxonomy (NCBI): domain Eukaryota; kingdom Metazoa; phylum Mollusca; class Polyplacophora; order Lepidopleurida; family Hanleyidae; genus Hanleya; species Hanleya hanleyi. The sequence goes on along the minus strand of JAVTVY010028052.1, from coordinate 76,216 downwards.
TAATATGTGTTGTCCAATTCAATTTATCATTGAAGTAGACTCCGAGAAATTTAAAGTTATCTACTTGCTCAATGTTATTTCCAGATATGCGAATATTTAGTCCAGGTATATCGCGACATCTTTTGGCGGGTTTTATGAACATAAACTTCGTTTTCTTTGTATTTAACGTTAGTCGATTACATTGAAACCAACAGTTGAGTTTGTCGAGTTCTATACAAATATTTTCAGATAAAGCAACGGGATCCAATCCAGATAGGTGAACACATGTATCATCAGCGAAGAGAATGGTGTTCAATAAAGATGAGACATTCACTATATCGTTAATGTAAATGAGAAATAATAATGGGCCCAATATAGATCCTTGGGGAACACCGCAAGTTATAGGTAGTGACTTAGATAGTGTATTATTGTAAGATGTCATTTGTGAGCGAGATGTTAAATAACTGCGGAACCAGTCATTTTGTATGCCACGGAACCCATAATAATCCAATTTTTTTAAAAGTATGTCATGATTAACGGTATCAAATGCTTTTGATAGGTCCAGAAATGTTGCGATACTATAATGTTTAGCTTCTTTCGCGGTGATTAATTTTTCTTGTAGTGATAGAACGGCTAAACAAGTGGAGTGATTTGCTCGAGATCCAAATTGATCACCAACTAGGATGTTGTTGTCTTCTAGAAAGCTAGTCATTCGTGTCACCATTAGCTTTTCAAATATCTTACTAAAGCATGGTAGAACAGATACGGGTCGATAATTTTCAATGAGACACCTTGGGCCAGATTTATAGATAGGTGTAACTTTGGCAGTTTTTAAGGAATTTGGGACAATTCCAGACCGAAAAGATAAGTTTATTATCATCGAAAGGGGAACCGCTATGTACGTGGAGACCAGTTTTACAACAGATATTCGTATCTGGTCAACGCCAGGTGCGCTATTTTTTAAATCTGTAAGAACTTCCATTATTTCGTCCGGGTTACTGGGTTCCAGCTGAAATTCTATATCAAACTGTTTATCCAGAAACTCCTCAAAACAGGTTGACGGAGTGGGGCGCTTGTCATCGAGATCTCGTGCAATATTAGTAAAATAAGTATTAAAACTATCGGCAATTGTTTCCGGATCAGAGATCTGGAGACCATCAACACTGAAAACAGAAGGCAACTTACTGGATTTGTTTCTGTTCAAAAGTTCATTTAATGTCTTCCAAGTGCCTTTAATATCGTTATTTGTCTGATTAAACTTATCCTCGTAGTATTTCTTTTTAGCCAAGTGAAGCGTATGATTTAATTTGTTCCTGTATCGCTTATATTGATGGGTTATGTCGTCGTTCTTCCTGTTGATATGGAGTTTGAATAACCGATTTTTCTCACGGATTGACTTTATTCTTGTACATATCTACAATAACAATATCATTGAGCTTTGACTGCAGCTTGCAGTGTGCATGAATACATAAACCATGAATGAATGCCGCTATGCATCCTGGGCAACAATGTTCACTACGATGCGGACACCGACCTCGGCAATATTGTAGGTTTACTACCAAAATGTTATCTTGTCTAGTTCAGATAATATACAATTTTTAATCTTCGGTGTTGTGTTCTTTATCGGGGAACGGTAATTCCATTGGGTCGTGAAACAATTGTGATAGCAGTTGAACGCCTCGACAAAATTGTTTCCATCGTCCACTGGTACCACATATGCAACTCTCATTTGCCTAGACTTTCTTTACAGTATTGATGAAATCTCTTCAATAATTAGAGCTACGCTTCCCAAATCCATGCCACGTATGCAACGAGAGACACATCAGAAACATATTGAACAGGACCAATTCCTTCCCTGTTTTTAGCGGCCTTGGATGCTTTCATTACATTTTCTGGTAGAGCTTGAGCCAAAGATATATGGCGTAAAGTTTCAACTCCCTATACCCAGGAATAAAATAATATCTAGGGATCCAACATATCTCCATTATTTCTACATTAGAATGGCGGCCGTCCTGGATTTAGTGACCATCCTGGATGAAATACAAATGGGTACTATTTTACTTGAGAACTATCGCCATGCCAAATTTCATGCTGTACCTCGAAGTGCAGAAAGCGTTCACCAAATTGCCGCACTATATACGCACACGAATGCAGAGAAACTTAGATTTAGGGCTCTTCTGAAAACTAGTTGCTAGACTGTAACATAATACATAACAACAAAATTATGGATTCGTCTTTCTTCGGAGTTACAATATTCTCGTGTATTTTTGCATTGATTTGCAGTCCCCACTCATCCGACAAGGCGGAATCTGGTGGATGCCATTGTCTATGACATAAAAGAACCCATAACGGCATCAGCATTCTTCCCTGATCTGATGGATTCTCAGCCTGTGATATGGGAAAATGCAAACCTTCTCAGTGGTGACGAGTCTATAAACAGATGTTCAATGGGATCTGTGAACCTATCCAGCTTTGGAGTCAGTGAGTTAACTCCCGGAACTGCAAGCCCGTGTCTTTCAAGTCCTACTGCGATGTTTTCTGAATCAACTCAAGTGCACGATGGTAAGTAGCAAAAGAAAGATGTCATCATTGTCTATTTGTATAAATATCTCTAGTTCACTCCGATTCAGTTAGGATCCTAGCGGATTTTGAGGAATCCTATAAGCGTGTTAGCAAGAGACCTCAGAGATAATTTCATACCGAATTGTATAGTATCCCCTTATCTCGGAAACCAATAAAAATATTTGATTAAATCAATTACAGAATTCTTAGAAGAAAGATGATTATGACATATCGATCTCTCTTCGTGTAATTTTTATTTTTCATTGGGTTCTACAGTTAATGAAGTTTCTGGCCAGCGACTATTTATTAAAAAATTACAGTTTCTTTGGACCATTAAATGGAAACCACAATATTGTTGGATCATTTTAGAAGAAGACAAAATTTAACATTTAGGGCGGATGCAGCGATACGTTTGTTTGACGTACAAAATCTGCGATTAAGGGGGGGTTATGCAAATGAGTTCCTGACGTCACAAAGGTAAACCAGGTTGAAGAATTGCTATAATATACTACATCGGAAATATGGTTACAATAGCATCAGGGTACAAGGTAAGGGGTCCATAGTATACTATGATTGTCTTTTTTGAATTTGGTGCTAATACTGTTATGTGGAAAATGGAATAGGTCTTTGGATTATGGACGCGGATATTCTCTAATGGACGACGGCTGGATTATGAATGACGGACTAGACGCTTGTAATTTAGTTTGTGATTTCTATACGTTATGAAATTTCAGTGACTGAATGTATACTTTCGATGCGATTCATATTCATTGACAAAATTCCATCTATTTGAGTATTTGAAATTCGACGCTAGCTATCCTAACCATATTTGTAACCAAGTCCCGAAAGTCACATTCAATCATCTGTAAACGCGATGGTAATAGAATGCCAAAAATATCGGAATGCCAAGTATTGTAAAAAAGCTGATAAGATATCGTACACCTAATTCTCTAGATCATTGTCTGGCATCAGCATTGCCCATGTGCATACCAAATCTGTAACAAACTCATAATTCATTGAAATGCCATAGCTCGGCAAGTAGTTGAAAAGTTTTCGTGCAATAAATGACAAAATAGTAAAGGATATTGATGGAATTTATTTCTGAATGACCTCGCTTACGCTATAGTTTAACGTATTTTCGGGGTTAGATGTTTTTGTTGACCATAGTTTACCACAGACACAGGGTAAGTTGTTATTCTTGAGCATAGCTTACCATAGCTCCAGGATCTATTAATGTTGCGTATAGATGTTATAATTGAACATAATATACTATAACTCCAGGGTTAGATGTTATTGTTGGCCATAGTTTACCATAATTTCAAGGTTAGATGTTATTGTTGACCATCGTTTACCATAGGTTCAGGGTAAGTTGTTATTGTTGAGCATAACATACCATAGCTTCAGGATATATTAATGTTGGGTACAGATGTTATAGTTGACCATAGTTTTCTATAGCTCCAGGGTTAGAGGTTATTGTTGGCTATAGTTTACCATAGCTCCAGGGTTCTATGTTATAGTTGACCATAGTTTCCCATAGCTTCAGGGTTAGATGTTATAGTTGACCATAGTTTACTATAGCTCCAGGGTAAGTTGTTATTGTTGAGCATAGCTTACCATAGCTCCAGGATCTATTCATGTTGTGTAAAGATGTTATAATTGACCATAGTTTCCTATAGCTCCAGGGTTAGATGTTATTGTTGACCATAGTTCTTTTGTGGGTTCAGGTGGGTTCAGATGACATTGTGGATCATAGTTTATAACAGCTACATGTTTGGATGGTATTTCAGTCCTAATATCTAATTTTTCCTCAGATTGTTATCTACTGGACAGTGATTCACCTATTCTTCTTTCTTACAATTATACAGGTCGACCATTCAAGCCGACGCAAGAATTCAAATTCACATATTTGGACAACACCGCTGCACACGGAGCACCACTTCATAGTTTGAACGCCGGGTCATTAATTGCATGCGCCGTTGAATGTTCAAGGAGAGAGGGTTGTTTTCGGTTCAAATATTCCAAGAGGGAGATCAAGAGTCACACGTGTATGCTGTACAATTTCTGTGATACCAGTGTCAGTGCGAGTGATGATTGGATTGTTGGGGTGGAACAATTAGATTAACCAGATTCACGGCAAAGTTAACCGCAGTTTTGAAATTAACTGAAATTTATTACCAGGCGTTCAATCTACAGGATCTCCTGCATTGTGAGGGTATTTATGGTGGTATTTAGGAGACAACAGGTGATCCATTGGGAGGTGAAGAAACGGTTAGCAACAATTCAACAACATGTGCTTAAACAGTTGATAACAATTCAACAACAGATGTTCAAACGATTGTAAGAACAATCTAACAACAGAGCAGAGGAAATACGAAAGTTTGTAAATGAACTGAAAGATAACAAGACAAGTGGGATAGATAATGTTGTAACCGAATATATAGAGACTTCTCTAGATTTTCTGTGCCTTTTAAAATTGACCTTAGCAAGGGATTCTATACTATATATGGAGAGACAGTATATATGGTTCATGCAGGGTTATTAATAACACTGTAAGCGCCAAGATCTTCACATGTAGTGGTGAATATGTATAATGGAATATCTTGTGTCAAAGTTAATAACAGTATATCTGGATTGTTCCCCTATGGAACTGGTGTAAGACAGGGAGACAATTTATCGCCTGGATTTATGATCTGGAAGACTGGAAGAAATATTATCGCCGTACAAATGTAGAGATATAAACTGACAACAATAATTTCTACATTATTATAAGTTATTTGTACTGCTCTATACCGATGACACGGCCAATGTGTGAATAAGAAAAAGACAAAAAATGTTATCTTTGGGTGAAGAAAAACCATTAATTTTGAGTTTAGGTATGACATATCTCTGGGTTTATTACAGTTCCAAAAGAAGTTTAGCAAGCGACTAGAGCAATGAACTTTCTTCAAAAGGAATGTAGGAACCTAGATTTACCGATGGACTGTATTACGCACTTGTTTTATCAAACTGTCACTAGATGTGAGATATGGAGAGTGGGGAATATTAAATGCATATTGACTCCTTAAACAATAACTGAAACTCCGTTAGTCGACACCCAGTTACATGATGTTTGGGGAACTAAGGAGGTTTCCTGCTCAACTGACACTTCAAAGTAGGATATTAAATTAGTTGGGTAAGTTATTGAGACGTACGTAATTTAACCAAAATTTCTAGTATTTTGTATAAATTAATGCTTGCTGATGTTAATAGTTTTATACGGATAAAAAAAGTTAAATCTATGAGTATCACTATATTTTCGTCCGTGTGCACTTTAATACATTTAGAAGAAAAAGAACTTGATCATTTCTCTGGAATAAGCTTTCTCACGGTTCACAAAATGTATTCACCAATCGCAGCAATGGTTTAATTAGACGACTTGCACAACTCGTAAAATTAATACAAGATGAGAAACTGTTTTTGCACCGCTACAGTGAAATTATAATGAGGATTGCAACTGTATTATAATTACTGTATCTACTGTATTCCAACTGTCAGTTATTCACCTTCATGTCATCCACCATGTACATATGTATTTGTAATTCATTATGTAACTGACCGCAGTGCGGCCTAGGTGGCATAATACTGAGAGCGTCGACCGCGTAAGCGGTAGGTACTGGGTTCAATCCCAGACCGGATCATACCAAAGACTTGAAAAATGGAACTTGAGAGAATAAATCAAGGACTGGTTCGCTCTGTGTCAGTATAATGTGACTGAGTGGGGTGTCATGTGTGCCAACGGCATGAAATTTCAGTTGGACAGCACCGGAATGGCAGCATTAGATTTACCCTGTTACAAGTAGGTACCCCAGCCTCTCCCCTTCCCTTCCCCGTCGTGATATAGCTGAACAAAATGTTGAAAGCGACGTTAAACCCTATTCACTCACTCACACATTATGTAACCTCTTATGCCCGACACGGGCCTGAAAAATTATCTGACTGATTGACTGAAAAGCTGCAGAAAAGAAACGCCACAAACAGAAAAAAAAGTATCTCCATGTGAATTAAATCCAGTTGAATATGAAAGGAAGCACACAACCTGTAACCAAATACACCATTTCTCTGTCGCTTGAACATCACATATCGGCGACGAAACACCAAAATCTTAAGCATGAATATTAACAATCTGATTGAAAATAATAAACAACATGATTGACGTCGAAGACTATTTATATCCGGAATTTAGAGAACTGTTTAGTAGCTATGATATAATATATTGCGTTGAAACAAAACTAGACAAGTTTGGCGCTATTGAAAATATTCCAGGTTACGAATTTCATTCTGCTAATAGAAAGCAAAACGTTATACGTAAGCCAGGCGGGATTCGTCTTTTTATCAAGGATACTCTGATGCCGTATATTCATATTTCTGACCTATCTCGTGAATAGGTTCTGTGGTTTATGATATCTGGTGAAGTCCTTAAACTAGACCTTGATACCCATTTTGAAAAAAAATGCAGTCAAACTGAATTTCTATATCTCCTTGGAGATTTCAATGCGCGGACCGGAGAAGCGGATGACTATATTATTATTGATGACCATTTGATAGATATTTTCGAGCTGGATGAAACAACAACAAGCGTCCTGAATGATATTAATAAGATAATTGATTTTGGCTTGCCAATTGAAAGAACAAATCAAGACAAGATAAAAATTGATAGCTACGGTAGAAAAATCCTCACGCTATGTAAAATAATCGGATTCGTCATTCTTAACGGTAGAGCTCGAAAAGACAAACATGTTGGAAAACGTACCTTTAACAATACTTCAGCAATTGATTGTGTTATATGTAAAGTCCCGGCTGTTCAGCAAGTATCTGACTTTGAAGTCATTGACTTCGATCCTCTGTATTCAGATTTACACTCACCTGTATTATTGATATTACAAAACACAAAGCAAACATCGAATACTTCACCAGTCTCCCAGGACAGCTATTCATACCATATTGATAATGATGACGATACTGCCAACCATGAACATAAATAGGAAGAAAGAAAATGGAATGAGGCTGATGAAATTTCGTTCGTAGAAAGCTTAGAAAAACAAGATCTAGAACAGCTCAGAACCCTGTTAATTTCTGTTGACGCTGTTAATGTCACACAAGAATCCATGAATAACAACCATTTTTGAAAAAGTGAAAGTGCTAACTTTCGCGTTTAAAGTAATATAAATTACAGTAGGGTAAATAAACCGTGATTTGGGAAGACATGCCTCGAAGCCAGAAGAAAATATCACCTAGCAAAACGCAATAATGCCAGATTCAAGAATTACGAAAACAGAGAAAATTTAGTTACAGTTAGTAAATATTACAAGAAAACAAAGAACAAATTTATTAATGCCCATCCCAGAAACTCACAGCGGAAAATGCGTGCTGTGTGGTCTGCTTCTGAATAGTACAAATAATAGATCCAAATCTAACAAAGATATAGGTATTGAAACTCTGTACGAATACTTCGAAACAATCAATGAAACCGAAACTGAGCAAAGATGAGCATACCGGTCTGGATGATATTAAAGATTCAAACGACAGTGTACTATTACCGAATCCTAAATAGAATATGCAATAAAAAATCTGAAAACAAGAAAAGCCCTGGAACTGACAATATTCTAAATGAATACATTAAAACCACCTCTCACATCTTTCTCCCATGGTATAATCTGTTCCTTAACCTGAGTTTAGATAGTGGAATCTTACTAGAAACATGGCTTACTGGAATCATTCAACCGATCTTTAAAAACAAAGGAGATCGTAAAAATCCAGAAAACTATCGTCCCATCACGATCCTTAGTTGTATGGGTAAACTATTCACCTCTATATTGAACAGTCATTTAAATGAATATGTGGAAAGTAATAAATTGCTCCCCGAGACTCCGAGTGGTTTTAGAAAGGGATATTCCACTCTTGATAACATGTTTATTCTGATGGTAGTTGATGGTATTTCCATAGACCTTAATAATGACATGTTAACGACAGCAATATGCATCATTGTTTTATAATATGCAGATGGCACTGATATTGTCGCAAGAGGTCCGATTGAGTTGCAAAGAGCGTTGGACGCATTTTCAGACTAATGTAACGTCTTGAAATTGGACAATAATACAGACAAGAGGAACATTACTGTATTTGGCGGTGGAAAATGTAACTTTGAGTTCCTAATTAACAACAAGGAAATAGAAATCGTTGACAACTATAAATACCTCGGCATTGTCTTTAGCAAAACAGGATCATTCACAAATGCATTAACTAATATAGTTGAACAGGTAGGCAAAGCCTTGCACTTGCTATATACCCGTATTAAAAACCTATGTCTCCATATTGATTGCCAGTTATTGTCTATATCTCTACAAAAATGAAGCGGGCATTCTCTCTCGTCGACTTTATGACAAAAGAGATGATTACAATTTCGACATCGTAAACTATCCCTTTCTGGACAGTGATATTCCAGTGGGACCTACATATGGCGTATACATATCTCGCCTAGTAGCATTTGCTAGATCCTGTGTTAATTGTGACGATTTCAATCAACGTCACAAAACATTGTTGCAGAAACTTATAAGACAGGGCTATTCCTCCAAGCGCCTCCACTCAAAGTTTCTCAAATTTGGCGATGGGGCAGGGTTGTGTCCGAAATGAACAAACAACTCGAGAAAAGAGGGCCCCTCCCTGATATTTTAATCATCCATGCTGGGGCGAATGACTTGTCCCATATGACCAGCTGCAGGCTTCTCCATACCATGCATCGCGACCTATACCACTTCCAGCGGCTCCTGCCTCAGTGTTTGGTTGGTTTCTCACATATGTTACCACGTCGGTCATGGCTCGGGGCACAGAACCCCCGGAAAATTGAGGTCGCTCGGAAGCGTATGAATCGCGCAGTGTGTAATAGACTGAGAAAATCTGGTGGTATAATAATCCGTCACCCAGATATTATCGCGAAATGCTTGCCCCTCTACAGGCCAGATGGCAGTCACTTATCTGACATTGGGAATGACTTTTTTCTGAACATTCTGGAGGGGGCACTGGAGGAGCTGGTTTTGAGGGACATTCGTTTTTACCCCCCGGCTGCATATTGATTGTTGACTGTATGAATGGCCATGGTTTTGTTTGCGGGCAGTAATTGAGAGGTTTGGGGCGAGCGTCTATGGAGACGCTCGTGTCGCATAACTAATTTCATATGGCAAATGTGTTTGAAGGCATGTATGTCGTGTGTGTCTCCTTTTGTCACCATCTGGGACTTGTGCCTACTGGTGGACACATTCTGACCGATCACTTATGTCACCATATGGATCTTTTAAGGATATGTCCCATTGGCCGACATGTGACCTTTCAAGTTAACCTCCCTTTTGACACCATCAGGAGGATGTGAGTATCTGACGTGTCATAAATACCGTGGTGTATAGACGGTCAGTACATGTTTTGCCATGTATGAAATTGCTTAGTACCAAACCTGTCTAGTCTCAAATAAAGCCATGGTCATCATCCACTCAAACACTGTGTTGGGGTTTTATTGGAGCATGACACGAAGTGGATGCTCTTATGTTTCAATATATGCGAGATAGGGTAATAATAAGAATATATTTCTTTCTAAACCCATTAGTGAGTTCAGGTCACGTTGGTTTTTGCCCCAACCAACTGCTATTTTGTCAGGCTCGATGTGTCCCCTCATCTTAGACGTTTCTATAATTACAACACATACAAGGGAAGTGGGAAGAGGTGCCGAAGCACTTCTGATTAGCTTTTTCTAAAGCACATACCAAGAATCTAACGATTCGTGATATGTGTTGTATCTCAGGTATGCTTTTATTGTACCTGTTCATGTGGCAACTTGGATGACATGACCATACGGCCCCTAGCACCAGCATAAGCGGTATTAGATACAAATCTAGAGAGCTATGATGGAAATGCTCTGACACCTCGTATATTGGTAATTGGCGAGCTGTGTCGCTGTGACAACTCCAACACTGGGGATTCGTGAGCTGTATCGTCGTCAGATGAAAATGACGGCATTTAACACAAAAGACTAATCTGTAAGGCCCGATGTCGACCCAACATCAACTTCTCACAATGCCAACATATATCAAAGACCAAAAGGTCTGTACAGGGGGCGGGCCTGGGGGACGAAACGTCCTCCAGCAGAATCTCGCCATATACAGATAAAAATTACAACACATATAAGGGAAGTGGGAAGAGGTGCCGACATACTTACAGAGCCACATGACTTCACAGTATAGTGGGCTGGTTAACCTATGCTAATTACAACGCGAATAAGGGAAGTGGGAAGAGGTGCCGACATACTGACAGAGCCACATGACTTCACAGTATAGTCTTCTGGTTAACCTATTCTAAAGCACATAGAAAGAATCTAACGAAAAGCCACATTTCCAAATCCGTCCAAAGTGTCCAGGACCCGTTTGAATATCATGTGTTTTACATGTCCATGGTGTTTAAACATAGTTTCACTCTTAGACAACCAGGCTGTCACAATATTGACCTTCAGGCCAAGGTCACTTGAGACTCATCTCCAAAACTTATGCGCCTTTGCCGGAACTGCTCAACTTTGCTAGTAGGAGAGAGAGATAATTAAGGTTTAATGTCGTGTTCAACAATGTTTCAGCTATATAACGACGATCAAACAAATACAAACAGTATTTGAGTTAATAACTTAGTAATCCAACACATTAAAACACACACACTTATGCAACAAACCGATTTCTCTCAAATAACCTAAGATACAGTCTTATTTCACCCGACTAAAAACATCTTCTAAAGTAGCTGCTCGATAAAAAGAATCTCGTATACGGTACGTTCTCGGTATTTGTATATGAAGCTTCAAAACTATAATTTCATTTTGTTTTACGTTTCATTATTTTGTATTTTGATAGTACAAGATTTAGAAACTTTCGCGCCAAATCGTTATAATTAATGGAATTTCGTTGTTTTATTTCCTCCACTTCCTCCATATACACTTCCTGGTGGTGTTAATAAGGGCGGCCCTGAGTTAGGAGGCAATTTCTTCCACCGATACCAATTTTCGAAGCAAAATATAATTTCATTATACCGAAGCGAAATTACCATCTGGCCATCACAATCTGGCAGCTCTGTTCTCGATATAAAACGATGTCATATATCTATATATGTATCTCTATGATATTAGTCTGGTAACTACCAATATGACAATGTCGTCATAGTTTAGTAATATCGTCATGTCTTACGAATGACCAGTCCTTTACAAGGATGGGCTTATACTTGTCAGATCCATCTATGCATCTCACTTCCAGGTCGTGTGGCGGTGAACTAAAACATACCAGGGACTTCCGGGCATTGTGTCGCTCAGGCCCTTCAGTCGGAATGACCACTCTGTGCACAGGGGCTAGCAGTCGATCACTCGACCATCTCTGTAACAGATCTCCTACCAGAACGATCACTGTCCCGGGTACCATGGGTGCCGATCTCCAGACGCCTTCCGCAGTCTTGTATTGGAGTCCGCCTGTAGTATCTTGAATCAAGAGAGCCAAGCTACCAAAATCGCTGTGCTCTCCAAACCGGCCTTGGTTCGGATCAACTGTTTCACCATCTGGAATGCCAGGATACAAATTGCATCGAAATATGCCGTTGTGATCCATAAGATTCGCATGACACTGTCGTAGAAACCCGGGGTCTTCCAGTCCAAGAGCTACGGTTAACACATCGAATACTCTGTATGTTAGTTCATGAAGATCCAGCATCAAGTCTTCAACTCCTTTAGTAAATCCGGGGACATATTTGTCTGGCCAGAATGACGCCTTTGTCGGCCATACCAGATAGGCCTCTTTTCTTTCAATAGGTTTGGTTGAATCGAATATTTCTGTTGATGCTTCTACCCACCCGTGCGCGCTCATCTCTTTCGTACGAGAAAATTTACGTTTGATTTCCAATGGCAATGAGAAAAACTGTTCAAACAATTCAAAGACGACATCAACTTTAGCTTGAGATAGACCGTGGTTTTTCAAGTAACACAAACCGACGCCTCCTCCATCTTGAAAAGCCGTTAATATATCATCAGCCAAGGGTTTGATGTCATCATGAGACCAAGACGTCGTGGAAACGTCTTCGGGTTTCCTGTTGAACAAACTGTAAGATGAGAAATCTACCACAGATGGTCTATTGTTAGACATCTTATCCACCTTTCCTCGTCTTCTGTACACCATGTGTCTATCTACGCTATTTTCTATACTGGCAGAACACATAGTAGGCCTATGTGATATCACGCTTCATTGTGCCCTACTTGTACTATCTCCGCCTATATGCATGACTGACCTGGACGACCTGCCAAACTAATTTTAGCAGTATATCGCTGGCATAACGCTGACAAGAGCGTCGAGTCCAAGTTCAATGCGCACTAACCATAGCATATTTAAAGTCACAGGGGTCAAAATGTGAAAAAGCTGCTCATACAGATAAGCCAGTCAGCATTCCCGATTGGGTCACATGTGGGATTATGGTGAGTTGGGTGGGCTCAGCTGAGCTAGGTATGGCTGACCATCCCTGCCACAATTCGTCATTTACAGGATGCCTGTAAATAATATATACCATGGTATAAAATGCCAAGCCTGCCATAATTCGTATTTACAGGATGCCTGTAATTATTTTGTACCATGCTCAAGAATATTAAATTTGACCAATGAGTAAACTTGCAACAAGCGTAGACATGGTCACGCCATCTTCCGCATATCAAAAACGCATATCATTGGTGGAAATAATAAGAAAAGCGTAAATTTACAACTTACGGCTAAATGAATTACAGGCATCCTGTAGATACGAATTATGGCAGGTTTGGCGATTTTATACCATGGTACAAAATAATTACAGGCATCCTGTAAATACGAATTATGGCAGGCTTGGCATTTTATACCATGGTATATATTATTTATAGGTATCCCATAAATACGAACTGTGGCAGGCTTGGCGATTTAATACCATGGTACAAAATAATTACAGGCATCCTGTAAATAAGAATTATGGCAGGCTTGGCATTTTATATCATCGTACAAAATAATTACAGGCATCCTGTAAATACGAATTATAGCAGGTTTGGCATTTTATACCATGGTATATATTATATACAGGCATCCTCTAAATGACGAATTGTGGCAGGGATCGCCAACCATATCTAGTGTTCTGTCTGAGTTTTTGTTGAGGTACAGATGTGTCCCACATGGTCCGAATCCACTAGGCATTCTTTTCGGCAAGCCCACCTGAAACCCATGTGGGATACAGTTGGGCTTGAAGGTTTTGCGAAAGGTCGTACTTATGCTTGATCATGCTTGGCCAACTATGCGATACTTTGATTTGATTTGATTTGAAGCTTTATTCACCTGATTTGAATATATAAATATGTGAACATAGATACTTGACATAATTTTATCGAGGCGGGAGTAAAACCCCAAAGGGCTTGTTTTATCCCATAATAATAATAATGTTAAGTAGTACAGCGAGAGTAGAATATGAGAGGTTATCGATGAATAAGGACAACAGATTATACAGTGACATATATACAAGCAGTATTCTGGAACTAGCTTGATACTCAATTAGAAGCATAGTTACTTAAATTTTGCCAAGGACTCTACAAAAATAATCAAGGCTATAAAGACTTCTTAGCACAAATATATAACGATGTACAGAAACTTGAAAAAATATAACAATTACAAAAATAATTGATGCATAATGTATCTAGTAATTTCCCTCTTAAATAGTGATTTGGAGGACGTTGCTTTGAGATCAGTAGGCAGAGTGTTCCATAGACGTGGACCTTTTAATTTAATAACAGTGTGGAATGTTAGTTGTGATTGAGACACCCTAATTCAAGTTTCAAGTTTCCCAAGTTCCCTAGTTCCCAGTTCCCAAGTTCCAGCTCCGTAGTTTCAAGTTCCAGCTTCAAAGTTTCAAGCTCCAGCTTTCTCAAGCTCCATCTCCGAGTTCCAAGCTCCACCACAGAAGCTCCAAGCTCCCATCTGGTTTAGTGCTGGTTATGATATGCTGTAAACTGTTGTGAATTCTGATTCAAGGTTTTTCTATAACTTTTCCCCCTTCAAAATATGATCACATCGAGCATAGATCTTTAACGGGGTCTTACAAATAAGATGTTCAATTTTCCCCACTTTCTTCAATTTTTGTTAGGATATAGGTATCGGTAATTAGAATAATTAGAGTTCGATTTTGCCTGACTGAAAGAGTTGAAGTGTGCCTTGCGAGAGGCGTGTTGGAACTAATGTGCACTTCTTACATTGTAAAACAATTTAAAACGCAAAGGTTGCCTGTAGTCTTATGATAACTGAAAAATACTGTTTTAATAGCCGTTCGAACCAATTGGTACAAGAAGCCTATAGCCTTGGGATGAAAATATTTCTCGAGAAATAACTTCAAAATATAGATTTTTACGTACCGGTAGAAGATAATAACCAGCAAAATATTCTTGACATCAGCCTATGCATGTACTTGCAGTGAGTTTTATTAACAGAGTAGGACAATGAAACAAGTAATATCTTATACCTGTCTTTCTGTGTTCTAAATATTTTATAGATAGTTAGAACGAACTTTGGTGTATCGTTAACTTGCGCAAGGACAGGAACTTAAAAATATACAGAGGACATATCACTGAAATTTGGTACCCAGATCTATTAAAAATGCAAAATTAGGACTAAATATAAATCCCCGACCGGGTCATACCAAAGACTTGAAAGAATGGTTCCTCGCTTACAATTTCATAATATAACAAGGACTGGTTCGCTCGGTGTCAATATAATTTGACTGGACCGAGAGTCATGTCTGCTTACGCACGACGCTTTAGTGTGACATCACTATAAAATGGTTGTATTAGGGTGGCTCTATCACAAGTAGAGGGAAATTGTAGAAAGCAACGTTAAACCTGAATTACACACGGTAAGTATTAGTTTTGGTTATTCTTATCTAATTGAAGTATATCTATTTTTATTGTTTATCGCTGTTGATCATGTTGTACAAATCATAGGTGGTTATTGTATACTGATACGAATTTAACAAATGGATTATCAGAGTTGATATTCAGAACCTGTAATGTAAAGTTTCTGGTTTTTGCAATATTTCATGCAACATTCGAACATGTACCCATATTTACATTACTTATATATTTTAGCTGTTTCTGTATGCATGTACTTTATTGGGAATAGTTGAAATAAATGGAATTCCAAATTAATATTTTCATATATTTTAACAGGAGATGAGAGGATTTCACAAATGATAGTTAAAAAACAAACGAATTGCTATGTACCATGACATGGTGCGTAAGAAAAATGCAACGAATATCAAGCGCAGATCCATGCCAGTCTTATTAGTGAATGAAATAAAACAAAATCAAGTTAAATACAAACCACACATATCCCTAAACAAAGCGCATAAATATCCCAACCGAGGCTCAAACAAATCCCACTCATGGCCTAAGTGGATTCCGAAAGTATAGCCCACTTAGGACCCATATAATACTCTGTTTCGAAATCAGCTGATCCCCGGACGGGCTACCAAACTGGATCCCATCCAGTGGCCCACATAGGGACCAATGTCTGGGAATATCTAGGGAGAGCTAGTCTCTATCTAAAGCACAAAGTTTTCTCATTTTGGTTCATTAATAATATTCGGTATTTATCAATTTGAGTGAGTGGTTAGGAATTTAACGTTTCTTCCAACAGTTCTCAATCCCATCAAGTCCCAGTCATATTACCCTGACACCGGGATAACAGGTCCATGATCCATTCTCTTACTGCTCATCTCCAAACACCGGAATAACAGATCCATGATCCATTCTCTTACTGCTCATCTCCAAACACCGGAATAACAGGTCCATGATCCATTCTCTTACTGCTCATCTCCAAACTCCGGAATAACAGATCCATGATCCATTCTCTTACTGCTCATCTCCAAACACCGAAATAACAGATCCATGATCCATTCTCTTACTGCTCATCTCCAAACACCGGGATAACAGGTCCATGATCCATTCTCTTACTGCTCATCTCCAAACAAGTAAGTTAAATGTTCCATTTGCTTAAGTCATTGATTTGAACTGGTTGCCGGTATATTGATGTCAAGCCATAACGTAATCTTCATTTCCACTGAACAGGAGATGAGAGAAATTCACAAATGAGAGGATATAGGATATCATTCTTGGGATATTTCTTTGTGTATATAATTGCTTGAGTTCCTCATTGCTGATATTTATATGAAAGTTAAGCAACACCATATACCAACAAGCGTATATGCATCCCAATGGGTATAAATTGTGCCTCACTTTTGGCAGACATATATGTTCTCCTATAAATACGCCTACACAGCGAAAAAAAGAACACTTCCAATAGAAATTATTGTCTTAAATTTTCTTGCAACATAACAATAATGTTTAAATTTCTTTTTTTTATATCTCTGGTTCCACGTGCTTTTATCTCCGAACCTAAGAAAAAAATCTTATAATTTCTTGCTGTAAGACTAGTTATCTTTTTCAAGAAATAATTCCAAGAAATAAGCCTGTGTAAAAAGCAACCTTTCACAACGAAATGACTGATATTCGTAGGATTTGGCTGATTTTACCATATTTCGATAATTTGGTGAACGTGTTGCGAGTAAATGTGTGTCAAAAATTTAAAAAAAGCATCTTGAAAAGGATGCAAATTTTGTATATTTATGGCAAACTAGACAAGTGAGCTTTTATACCTCAGTATTTTTTATACCTCTGCTTAAGAGGCAGACACGAGCCATCTCGTGAATACACAAGAATTTGATCTGCTTTGAGAAAAATACACATCACATTAGGCTATTTATATAGATGGTTCTAAAGATGGTGGGAGAGTAGTATGTGCTACTATCTTTAGTTCCAAAACTAAAACCTGTCGACTACCAGGTAAAAGTTCGATATTCGCTGCACAAGCAAAATCTGTATTGTCGGCCTTGGAAGGTAATGGGTCCACTAAAAGCAAAAAATATATTATATTCTCAGATTCACTGTCATGCCTTCAAGCGATTAGAAATGGAACTCATCCCACCATCTTGAATATTCTACAATTAGATTACTGTATTGTATTTTGTTGGTTGCCTAGTCACGTTGGCGTCAAATGTAATACTGAGGCTATTAGCATGGCTAAGGCGGCCCCGGATAATAATGAGGTTGAACCCGTTGGAATCCCAAAAAGCGATTTCAGACCCCTATCTGTACTTCTGTGAGAAAACTGTTTCAATCTTTATGGGATGCTGTGAATAATAACAAACTACATGAGTTTCGAGCGACTACTTTGGAAGATATTTTTGGTCGGGTGATGGAGGACTGTGTCTTAGGTTATTTGAGAGAAATCGGTTTGTTGCATAAGTTGTAATGTGTGTATGCTTAATGTGTTGGCTTACTGAGTTGTTGACTTGAATCATTCGAATTTTGTTTGATCGTCACTAAATAGATGAAATATTGCTGAACGCGACGTTAACCCTTAATTCTCTCTCTCTCTCTCTCTCTCTCTCTCTCTCTCTCTCCCACACACTCTTTCTCTCTCGTGTTATTCTGGTATATCTCGTGTTACAGGCCGTTACCTCAATAGTATTTACGCCAGGATGAAATAGTCGTAAATCCTTCTTATCTCAGTCAATTAGAAATTGGGACAAGCTTCTGGCCTACATTCGAAATCCACTTTTTCTTAATTTATTCAAAAATTAACTCCGCACATCTCAAGACATCGGAAGTAACCCATTATTCTCGTATCCATATGGTCCTTCAGTTACTAACCACTGTAGAATACGAATTAGGCCTACCAATTGAATGAGTTTAATATCGTAACGTACACGTATTGTCATATTTTTAGTCACGAGACTGCTGAATACTACTTTTTAGGTCATATTTTGCTGGAAGAATTGTCCACTCACTTGTTAGAAATTCTACGTGAGGGTAGATCGATTTTTGGGAACACAACACAATATTTGAAGCTGTTTTGTAAATACCACTTAAGAAATATTATTTTCATATGCGTGCTCAGCGGTTATTTTACGCACGATTCGTGTGGGGAAGTTTATATATTATATTATTTATATATTGAGAAAGAAATACCATTTTGTAATTTATTTGTTTGTTTTATTCGATTGTTGAAGATGTCCCCTGTCTGCACCTGACTTGTGAAATAGAATCTCTCGAATAAGCACCTACACTTGACACGTTATAATTTGTTGGAAGTTCATGTATTTGGAAGAATTGTCCACTCACTTGTTAGAAATTCTACGTGAGCGTAGATCGATTTTTGGGAACACAACACAAGATTTGAAGCTGTTTTGTAAATAATACCTAAATACCACTTAAGAAATATTGTTTTCATATGCGTGCTCAGCGGTTATTTTACGCACGATTCGTGTGGGGAAGTTTATATATTATATTATTTATATATTGAGAAAGAAATACCATTTTGTAATTTATTTGTTTGTTTTATTCGATTGTTGAAGATGTCCCTGTCTACGGAAGCGTATTAGTGCCAGTGTGAAAAAAAAATTTCCGAGATTTATCTCCTAATTAGGACATAATATCTCCTAATTAGGAGATAATTATCTCCTAATTAGGAGATAAGTCCTAATTAGGAGATAATATGTCCTAATTAGGACTTCCGTAAGCGTTAGTGCCAGTGTGACAAAAAAAAAATCCGAGATTTATCTCCTAATTAGGAGAAAATGATCTCCTAATTAGGACTTATTATCTCCTAATTAGGAGATAATAAGTCCTAATTAGGAGATAATTATCTCCTAATTAGGAGATAATTTTCTCCTAATTAGGACTTATTATCTCCTAATTAGGAGATAATTATCTCATAATTAGGAGATAATTTTCTCCTAATTAGGAGATAATAAGTCCTAATTAGGAGATAAATCTCGGAATTTTTTTTTTCACACTGGCACTAATACGCTTCCGTACCTGTCTACACCTGACTTGTGAACTAGAATCTCTCGAATAAGCACCTACACTTGACACGTTATAATTTGTTGGAAGTTTCGAAAGAAAGTGGGTTTGTATGGGGCACCGACATTCCCGGGTGAAATTATATAAACCCATTCAGAAGACTCCGGTCCGGCCAGTGGTTTTCTCTGGACTTAAAATGGATGACAACAGAACACGCATTGCTGAATATAGTTTTTACTATATATGCATCTTGAAGAAGCTACAACATTTGTGAACTCTATCAGTGGTGGTAGGACAGTACGATAGTATAACTGTAATTTGCAAACGCCAGACATTCTCTTTTATATACTGCCCTAAATGAATGGGTGCAGTGTCAAACCCATCAAACTCTCAGCACAGTTATGACAATGAAACTGGTTAACTGTCTCCAAACTAAAACATACCAATCAAACTTGGGTTTCATGAAGTGCAAGTCTAGTGCGTTTACTTATCCATGCAATTAAATCATATTGCTGAATACCGAAGATCGGATCTGACGCCTACTGGAAATATAGTCAAGTAAAATTTCACATAGAAGATAACTGACAATGCTTGCCCCTATAGGTCCTTGGATAGGATGTTTGTATTAACAGGCAGCATTCAGAACCAAAAACAACTCCCTCATGTCAATCTGTCAGTCTCTAATATAACATGACTGCACAGCATATATGAGCCGATAATAAGGTACAGTATGAAAACTTATGAAATCATGAATCAAGGCAAAATAAAGAAAAGTTAGTATAGTAAAATTGACGAAAGTATAGTAGCTAAGAAATCTTATATTTCACATCATGTTTCACACAACCGTGCTAAAACGTTTCAAATATACGCATGGTTAGCTCGATGTAATTGGCACAAATGGCACAATGTATGTTTTAACTGGTACTAGATAACTATAAGTACACATACTTTCAGTTTCTTTTGTTAGTCTTAGCAGTTAGTTTTCGTAGAATGATAAATTATTATTACCTATTACGGTTCAAAGCCCGTTTTCGGTTGTTTTCTATGCAGACAGATGAAAACTTGTACTTGTACTAGTTATGACGATCTGTTGAGACTTTTACGAGATTTGCTCGAAAGGCAAAACTAATGGATAAATAAAACGAACTTCACTATATTGACTGGCACGATCTGGCGCAATCAGCCTATATTTCTATCGACTGTTCATGCCTGGAAACATCAAGTCGAAAACGAAACCAGGACAAGCTAAGTGATTCCTACCTTTTATTGCGGAGAATACAAGCTCAATAAAACTTTGTCACTGAGTATTTTAATCGGAAGAAAATCGTGCTTGCCAACACGGGCAGCTAACATGAAGGTTGCGTTGCCCGTGTCGATTTTTACTTGCTCCAGACAAGCAGACAAGCTCTAACGTAACACTCGCGAGTTGATCGAGTGAAGGCAACAACAACAACAACAACAACAACAACGACAACATTGATTTTGCTTGATAATTCGTCACGACAATTCAACATTTTCATTTGAGAACTCGAATTATCTCTTGAAGAACTCAACATTTATTCACTATGACTCCCATCGATAAAAAACCCAATTGCTTCGGGCAAAACTCAATTTCAAAATTTCCCAAAAACTCAATTTTTCAAATTCAAGTTTTTAATCAGGGTTACCAAATTAAAAGTAACCAAAACCGCCTGCTGTTCTGATATTTAAGAAAATATCGTTCCAACAAATTAACATTCTGTTGACATTTTACACTGAAATCACTAATAGTAGAACAGTCTGGTAAGAGAAATGAGCCCGCCGAGTCAACATCCATCTTAGCTTGCTAAAGGCATTTCACGTTTCACTTAACACGACCCTTAGCTTATCGCTATGATTCGGTATGTATTTCACACGGCGCCAACTATCAGCCACAAAGGACGTATATCTGGAGGGAGATAATCCTGTTCGAAAGTTGTTCCTAAAGCATCAAGTCACATGTTCGCCCCATTTAAACGAGCCAATGAAATTATCTGTATTTAAATATTTTGACCTGGGCATCTCAGACATCAGACATGTCAGTTTCACTTGAGTAAACATAAAATCGGCGACAGTTCACAGGAAAATGATATGCTTTTTATTTTGTGATGGGGCACATCGAAGCCCACCAAGTGATCATTTCAATCGATCGCTTTCTGGATGTGAATCTTCGTTTTATGAATGTGATTGCGCCGATATCGGATCTCACGGGATCAATCGGATGTGACCATTTGGGAAGCGCCCTAATATACTCAGATATCACCCGTTACCGCATGGCTACGAGCAGAAGTTTCTACGTACCATGCGTTCGGATGATGGTCAGCATCGTGGAGTGAGGATATTAATCTTGGCAATGCGGAGCTAGAGGAAAGAGACAAATCTGTCAGTGTCATCAACGTCTCTCGATCGAGAAAAAAAAAACACAAAAAAATGTGTGTTCAAATTTTCCAATGCCTGAAAAAATGGAGAGGCTAGTTGGAATACATGAAAGTATGGTGAAAAAATGTTTCAGTAGGGGTGACAAGTTGAATTACCAGGGTGACAAGTAAAAAAAGTAGTTACTTCTGGACAGTAACTTTTTAAAGCCTGAATGGATTCTTTGCAAATTAGGTATTACAAGCGTCTAGTCCGTCATCCATAATTCAGCCGTCGTCCATTAGAGAATATCCGCGTCCATAATCCAAATACCTATTCCATATTCCATATAAGAGTATTAGCACCAAATTCAAAAAGACAATCATAGTATACATAAACATAGGCTTGTTTCCTGCAAGAGAGAAGCGGTCAACAGTTTTCATTGATGCCGGCAAGACATCATGATGTTCAAAAAATATCAAATCCGTATCGCTGATCAGTATTCTTAATCCATAATTCGTTGTAAAGTCGTCATCTAAAGAATGATGTATCTCAGCCACGCTTTGATTGTGACTGTGCATATGAGTACCATTATGAGTTGATTAAAATCGTCACATTTAACACAGGATCTAGCAAATGCTACTAAGCGAGATATGTATAAGCCATATGCAGGTCCCACTGGAATATTACTGTCCAGAAAGGGATAGTTTACGATGTCGAAATTGTAATCATCTCTTTTGTCATAAAGTCGACGAGAGAGAATGCCCGCTTCATTTTTATAGAGATATAGATCTAAATATGATGTGCCTGTAGGGCTATCTGTAGTTTCCTTCAAATCCAGTGAAGGTGGATATATATCCTTCACTGCGTCGTTTATATAGCGATTATCCACAGCGAGAAGATCGTCTATATAGCGTTTGGTGAATGAGAAGGAACGGGCTTTGAATGGATCGGTTTTTGAAAGCGCCTGCATATAGTCATATTCATAAGAGAACAGATACAGGTCAGCCAACAGGGGTGCACAATTAGTACCCATTGGAATACCTATATGCTGCTGATATATTGTGTTGCCAAATTTCACATAGATATTTTTAATGAGAAATTCAAGCAACTCTATAAACAAAGAAACATCCTATGAATGATATCTCTTGTATGTAGTAGAGCTAAAGAATGCTTTATGGCTTCCGACATTAATATATCTACGATCAGTTTCTTGAACACAGATACTATTAATGAACTTAGACGGTCAATAAGGTCCTGATGAGGGATTGTAGTATAGAGAGTCGAGAAATCCCATGTGGATACATGTCTGTACGGTATGTGACCTTTAGCATCAAGTTCTTCCGTAAGACATTTTGAGCTTTTCAATATCCACATACATTCAACGCCAGAGTTCTTAGAAATAGTGGCGCAATACCTTTCCCAAAATGCCTTTACCTCCTGAAGGGCCCTCGTCAATAGGGTTGAAAGATCACTTGCCACATGATATCATTCGAGATTGCTTTCCATGCCGGGTACTGAATGTCAAGGTTCCAAGCCAAATCAATAGTTTCATTCGTGGGACTTCAAACCCTCCGCTTTTCATTAAAATTTTCTCTGAACCACCAAATTAATTAATGGAATAAATTATTAAAT
This sequence comes from Hanleya hanleyi, assembly GCA_036873755.1. NCBI lineage: Eukaryota > Metazoa > Mollusca > Polyplacophora > Lepidopleurida > Hanleyidae > Hanleya > Hanleya hanleyi. The sequence goes on along the minus strand of JAVTVY010028052.1, from coordinate 52,704 downwards.
TATTGTACTTTGTACATTTCATCCTGTTATGAATGTCAACGGTAACTAAAGTATTACACATAACACAACCTATAGGCCTACACATGACCCAATTCTGCCTCACCATCCAGCACTTCCGGATCACGTGAGATAGCGTCATCGTTTGCACAATCGATTGTCACGTCGAGCAGACGTATATGAAATGAAATGGAAAATTTGGATTTATATCCGCGGTAATCTGTTGGATATAGTTGATTCATCTTCAGGGAAGAAACATAACTGTATCCTAGGATAAACAAAAGACATAATTGTCTGATTTTGAACTGAAAATCAGTCGAACGTTTGCCTCAGTTAATACTGGGAAGATGGCAGACGCCATGTTGAATGTTGGCGAAACCCCTCCAAAGGATAAAAGTATTCCGGGGAAAAAGGGAAACCAGAAAAACGAAAAAGTTCAAGTTCAAAAGGGGGAAGTGCTACAAGTAGCCCCAGCCCGAACCCCGGTGCAAGTACCGGAGATAATTCAGAATTCTACGATCGTGGAAGGGACATAGGTCGTGGTAACGAAAATAACCACGAGTCTCGTTCTGACGAGAGCCACAAAGTTGGCGCGGGATTAGCCCAGTTAGCAAAAGCTATCGGTAAGTTGGATAATTCCATGACACGATCAATGACTGAAATGAAATCTAGCATAGAATCTATTCATGCAGAAACTTATGACTATGATCAAGGGTCAGAAGTCGACTATGTTTATGGACATGATGAGTTTGATGGGCCAAATTATCATGATTATGACGAGGAGGACGATGGCCCCCCTCCTAAGCGACAGCAAAAAGACTGTGATAAAACGGATGGCTCCGCGGTCGAACAGTCAACTGATGATGGGGGTGGTGACCCCGATGTTGCAGTAGCATCAATTCTTTCGGTTTGTGGTAAAAATTCCACAGGAGCAATTCATATTACGCCCTTAGAAATCCAAGATCACAGTGCTATTTTGGAGAAGGTAGCCCAGGATTGGCATCTGGATGAGAAACACGGTCCTGCCATTCATCCGCATTTGGCGAAAGTCATTAATAATTTAATGCGGGAGAAAATTTCTGATGAGAAGGCCACAGAGAAACTTAAAAATTATGACTACCCAGAGAACTGTGAAAATTTAGTGGCACCAAGGGTAAATCCCATTGTATGGAATAAGATGCAGCCCGAAGTTCGTTCGGTTGATATCAAACATCAGAAGGCTCAAAAGATCATTGTGAAAGGCATGATCGCTATGGCTCAATTGACAGACAAACTTATGAAAAGGTCTGATGGTGAATTCACAGATGAAATAAAACTGATCATGGATGCACTGGTATTGTCAGCCCACGCAAATTTTGAAATCAACCTCCGGAGACGAGAAAATATTCGCCCCGGGCTGGACAAGGATTATAAACATTTATGCTCCAGTGAAGTACCCGTGACGACACTTCTGTTCGGGGATGATGTGTCCAAAAGCGTCAAAGACCTAACTGAAGCTGGGAAGATCTCAAACAAAATCGGTCCAAAAGGTACCTATGGTAGTAGCTTCAGGGGGCGTGGCCGCCCATTCAGATGGCGAGGTCGTGGCCGCAGTTATTTCCCATACAGCCGAGGTGGCAGGCCATACGGGTACGGTTATGGCGGAGGCTATCGTGGATACCATGGATCATATGCCGGTCAGGCTTTTTTAGGCGAAAATCGCCAGGGATGGCCCCGGAAAAAGAAAGAGGGGCGAGGGAACAATCACCAGTAGATCTAAGCTGCCCCAGTGAATCCGAGATTGAAGGTGAGGTAAGCACACCTTTTATAACCACTGAACATGAACAATACATCCCAATAGCAGGTAGACTAAAATGGCATGTTAATGAGTGGCGGAAAATTACATCAGATGAAACAATACTTGATTTCGTGCAACATTGCCACATTGAATTTGAAAATGACCAAGCACCATATCAACAGTTTGTACCTAAACAGTTAAATTTGTCACAAACAGAAAAGTCTGTAATTGGCCAAGAAATTGAGAAACTTCTGGCTAAAGGTGTCATTGTCCAAGTGAATCATTGTCCAGGCGAGTTTATTTCAAATGTTTTTGTCAGGCCCAAAAAAGATGGGACCGACAGAATGATTCTAAATTTGAAGCCACTGAATGAAACTGTCAAGTACTATCATTTTAAAATGGACACTCTCTCATCTGTCATAAAACTTATGAAGCCAGGCTGTTATATGGCATCAGTGGATCTAAAAGATGCTTATTACACAGTGCCAGTAGCAGCTGAACACCAGAAATACTTGAGATTTTACTGGGATAAGAAACTCTACCAGTTTTGTTGTCTTGCAAATGGACTTTCATGCGCTCCAAGATTTTTCACAAAATTACTTAAACCTGTTTATGCAAGTCTGAGAAGAATGGGGCATATTTGCCTTGGTTACATAGATGACAGTTATCTTCAAGGAGACTCTGAGGAGGAATGTGCAAAAAATGCACAGGATACAAGTGATCAGTTTGAGAAATTGGGATTTATAGTTCATGATCAAAAGTCAATATTTCAGCCTTCACAAATCATGCCCTTACTAGGATTTGTCCTTAATTCTTTGACAATGTCGGTTAAGCCAACACCAGAAAAAATTACCAGAACAAAAGCTGCCATAAACACACTTCTTGGGAGAAGGGAGATAACTGTGCAAATGCTCTCAGAAGTGATAGGCATTTTGGTTTCACTGTTTCCTGGTGTTGAATTTGGTCCTCTTCACTACAGGTCATTAGAAATTGACAAATCCACTCCTTTGAGGTTGAACTATGGTAGTTACAATGCAAATATGAAGTTGTCAAATCAATCTATGGATCACCTAAATTGGTGGCTGGAAAATTTAGACTTGGCAAGCAAACGAGTTTCACAAGGAAGTCCCACAATCTGCATTCGTTCAGATGCCTCAAATGAAGGGTGGGGGGCAGTGTGCAATAATGTTACAGCTGGGGGCAGATGGACACCCACAGAAAGGGAATGTGATATCAATGTGCGAGAGTTGAAGGCATCCTTTCTTGCCTTGAAATCCTTTGAAAATAGTATTGTAGGTAAACATGTTTTACTGCAGATAGACAACACAACAGCTGTGGCTTATGTCAATCACATGGGTGGAACTAAGTCTAAATGTTGCAATGCAACAGCTAAAGATATGTGGTCTTGGTGTATTGAAAGGGACATATATTTGTCGTCAGCTCACTTACGTGGGGTTCAGAACACAATCGCAGATAGAGAATCAAGAGTATTCAATGATCATACTGAGTGGATGCTAAATCAAGATGTTTTCCAAGATATAGTTAACCAGTGGGGAAAACCAGAAATTGATTTATTTGCATCGCGACTAAATAAACAGGTATCACGTTATGTCGCTTGGCGACCTGACCCTGAAGCTGAGCATGTTGATGCATTTACCATGAACTGGAGTAATAAACAATTCTATGCTTTTCCTCCTTTCAGCATGATACCACTTTGTCTGCAGAAGGTAGAAGAGGATCAGGCAGATGGGATTTTGGTAGTTCCCATCTGGGACACACAGGCGTGGTTCTCAGGACTGGCCAGGTTACTAGTAGCACCACCTCTGGTTCTACCAAGGATGGAACGTCTCCTAGTGTTACCGCACAAAACGAGTTTACTTCATCCACTGAGGAAGAAAATGAAGATGATGGCATGCCTGGTGTCAGGGAGTCGCTTAAAAAGGCAAATGTTTCAGGACGGGCTGCCTCACTTATCATCTCCTCTTGGCGTTCTGGGACAAAACAGCGATATAGAACCTACATCAAGAAATGGATGGTGTACTGTGGTGAACGACAAGTTGATCCGTTTCAGCCGCCTCTAGAAGTTGCTTTAGAATTCCTTGCCTCATTGTTTGACAGTAATCTTGGTTATAATACGGTTAACACAGCCAGGTGTGCACTTTCCTCCATTATCTTACCCATTGGAAATATTACGTTTGGGTCTCACCCGTTAGTCACGAGATTTTTAAAGGGTATTTACCAAGAAAGACCCCCTAGTGTCAGATACTCTTCCACGTGGGATGTGAGTATTGTGTTAACATTTCTCAGTGAACTGGATCCTCTTGAAAACTTGAGTTTGAAAGACTTAACATTGAAATTAGTTATGTTGGTGGTTTTGGTTACAGCCCAGCGGGGCCAAACTCTCACACTTCTCAGTTTGAGTCATATGTCAAGACACCCAGGAAGGTATAGCATTTGTGTTAACTGATAAAGTTAAACAAAGTAAACCGGGTCGTAAATCCCCGGTTATTGAGTTACAACGTTACCCACATGATCAGAGGCTCTGTGTGGTTACTGTTTTGGAGGAGTACATTAAGAGAACTGCCTCTTTGAGGAATGATGTTCAGTTGTTCCTTAGTTTTTTGAAACCTCATAAAGGTGTTTCTCGAGATACGATTAGTCGTTGGGTTAAATGTGTGATGATTAGAACTGGTATTGATATTGAGATTTTCAAGCCACATAGTACTAGATCAGCAGCTACATCAGCAGCCAAGCGTAATGATGTGAAACTAGATGAGATATTGAAAACTGCTGGATGGAAATGTAGCAGTACATTTGCGAAACACTATGATAAACCGATCTTATACACAGATAATAGTTTTGCAAGCAAGCTCCTGAACACGATTAAGTAAATGAAAAGCATGATGTGTCATATTGCATTAAGCAATGGTTGGTGATATTGTAGCATAATTAATATATACCATCATCATGTAACAATAAAAGTTTAATAGCTGCGGAGTTGTGGTGGTTGAAAGTTATGTGACGTACCAAATGATTTATGTGAAAGTGGAACATGTTTAATGCTGTGGAGATCAGCTTATTTTTTATTTCAAATGCCAAACAGCATAAATGTTTCTGAGCAGGTGCATAAGTGTTTCTGAGAAGTGCAGCTCACTTGATTGATATGCAGGTTGCTTATCATTTTAATAAAAACATATGTTAATTTGAGCATTTTATCCAAACTTGTTCTAGTTAATCTGTCTGTAAACGTGGACACAGTAATTCGCTTTAAACATCTCACGTGATCCGGAAGTGCTGGATGGTGAGGCAGAATCAAAAATTGAGCGAGACTTACCTGGTAAGTTGAAGGTCAATTGGGATTCTACCGAACCATCAACAGCACTGAGGGATTACGTGCCCTCCCATATGATATGACCCACCCAGAAATATTGCTTTGAGAAACTACTGTGTCCACTCCGATTTAAAGTCTGACGTCGTGTGCAAACGATGATGCTATCTCACGTAATCCCTCAGTGCTGTTGATGGTTCGGCAGAATCCCAATTGACCTTCAACTTACCAGGTAAGTCTCGCTCAATTCTTGATTTTGTGAAATAGGAAAAACTATGTATTCCTACAGATCACGATCAAACATCAAAACCATAAAATGCACACAGATAACGGCAGCCTTTCGAAGTCCGGTTTCGAGTTCTAGTGTTTATATTATATTATATTATATTACCCCGGTAACTAGCGGAAATATGAAAAATGATCATCCCGATCAGGGTTGGGTAATATCAGCCAGTCTGACAAAGGTCCAGTCCTTCACAAGGATGGGCTTATACTTCTCAGATCCATCTAAGCACCTCACTTCCAAGTCGTCTGGTGGTGTACTGAAAGATACCAGGGACTTGCGGGCATTCCGCCGCTCTGGCCCGTCAGTCGGAATGACCACTCTGTGCACAGGGGCTAGCAATCGATCACTTGACCATCTTTGCAACAGATCTCCTACCAGAACGATCACTGTCCCGGGTACCATGGGTGCCGATCTCCAGACGCCTTCCGCAGTCTTGTATTCCAGTCCACCTGTAGTGTCTTGAATCAAGAGAGCCAAACTACCGAAATCGCTGTGCTGTCCAAACCGGCCTTGGTTCAGATCAACTGTTTCACTATCTGGAATGCCAGGGTAAAAATTGCATCGAAATATGCCGTGGTGATCCATAAGATTAGCATGACAGCGTCGTAGAAACCCGGTGTCTTCCAGTCCAAGAGCTACGGTTAACACATCGAATACTCTGTATGTTAGTTCATGAAGATCCAGCATCAAGTCTTCAACTCCTTTAGTAAATCCGGGGACATAATTGTCTGGCCAGCAAGACGCCTTTGATGGGAATAGCTGATAGGCCTCTTTTCTCTCAATGGGTTTGGTTGAGTCGAATATTTCGGTAGTTGCCTCTATCCACCCATGAAAATTTGAGTCTTTCGTACGAGCAAATTTCCTTTTGGTTTCCAGTGGTAACGAGAAAAATCTTTCAAACAAATTAAGACGAGATCGACTTTAGCTGGAGATAGACCGTGGTTTTTCAAGTAACACAAACCGACGCCTCCTCCATCTTGAAAAGCCCGTAATATATCATCAGCCAAGGGTTTGATGTCATCATGAGACCAAGTCACATTGGAAAAGTCTTGTGATTTCTTGTTATACAAACTGCAAGAAGAGAAATCTACCACGGATGGGTTATTGTCAGACATCTTATCCTAGCATTGCTCGGTTCCCGTGCACTGTGTGTGTTTTCCGACAGAAGGCTTAGTATGCAGTACCTTGCTGTGTTACTTCGCTGTATCTGCTTCATTACTGACCTACATCAACGCCCCGACGTTGACCTAAAAATACTACCAGCACTCATACATAAAGTAACGATCACACACTTTGTACACCATACTATAACAAGCGCTGAATGAGCGCAAAGACCTCCGTCGAGGCAACAGGGCCAGTAGGAAAATAGTACATCACTGAATAACATAGGGCCGGATGCCAAGCTCAATTTTGCATTTGTTGACGTGAACTTCACCAATGGTAATTAACGTGAGGTTCCCCACTAGCATGTCCAGCTAGGGATGTGGAAGTCACATTCCCCGCAAATAATATTTCTTTGATTTCACGTGCTTGAAATATTGGAGTATGGAATAGAGTATATTGATGGAAAACCTGGAATACTGCTTGAGACATTAGGCCCCTTCCCACCCACACCTCCCCATGAGAGGACACCCCCACCCAAATCAACACGTTAGCGGCAGAAATGAGACCCTGTGTGCCTAGTTTTACCAACTTGCTTGTGATTTTATGCTATAGGCCCTACACATCAACACTTCATATTTTGTACGTGTACAGTATAGCATCCTCATTGACAGAATCCTCTACAAAACACATCTGATTTTACCGACACTTCGTTCTGATCTGTTTCAGCATCATGTGTGGATTCAATGGGCTCGGAATAATTTTGTATACTGGTGGTTACAGGTCACCTTCACCATAATGTATCAATTACCATGGACTTGTACATGTATCACATTCATATTGAATGGTGATGGCTGATGAGAATATTGCCAATATGGAACAAATGGCTGGATTCCAGCGAATAAAAAGTTCATGTTAATCATAAACAACATACAATTAATAATACTATCAAATAATTATGTATATTCCTTGTCGACATCAATATAATACAGACAATATTATGACTGAATCAGGGTAACAGATATCCAAGGGTATATATATCTACACTAAACTGAAGGAGATCCATGATGCGTATTATATTATGTTGTAAAACTTCACTTGCTAATCTCGATTATGTTGCTTATTGTGAAAATAAATGAAGTTATGAAAATAAATTTAGTATGATTGCCCAGTATCCTCAAATTAGAAATATCTTCAGCAGCTAAAGTTAAGCCAATCATAACAATATATAACACCATGGTACTCAGGAAATGAAGTCTTTGTTTCTAGAAGCTAAATCATTTCTGACACATTCAAGTCCTCACCTGGTCAAGGGAGATAATTTTGTAAAAAAAAAAAAAAAAACAAGTATAGATCCACACTGGCGCAGACCAGAAAGTTGTATGACCTTTGATGATATTTGTGGAGCATGCTGCAGGACTTCAACTTTCATGAATCTGATATTATCCACACAACCCATTCTACATGATACTTTTGCCATAGCACCGATAAACTAGATCCCTTCATTTATGTGGTCTAGATCCAGGAGCTATTGGGGGCTGCAGGTTTTGTAAAAGTTAGATCCAATTATTCTGAGAGAAGAAATGAAGTCCGGCATGGTTGTTTTGAGGTAAAACTGGGCATCCTTGAAAATGTCTGACCGATTGACACATGTATCACTCTGCCGGTCATCATTACATGCGTAATGTTTATTTCCTGAGGAATCGGGGGGGGGGGGTTGTGGCCAATCACTGACTCTGATGCTTATGTGCTTCATGACCTACGTGACAGGTTTATGGACTTTACAACATGTTGGCAGAAGATTATTGTATCTTACATCAAGTTTATGGCTGGAACTATGAAATAAATTTAAAGGTAAACATATGCCAAAGCATTGTACATGTATATGTGCTATGTCGCTGTAAATTGCAGGATTAGTGGTCTGTGGACTGCGTGGTACAGTTACGAGCAGCGGCACATGTCTGCATAAGTTTTTCAGTGCTCTCCAGGTAAATGCCATGACTGGAAATATGAAATTAATTCAAAAGTAAACATGCCATATATGACATTGTACATGTATAAGCTTATACATGTGACATGTTGCTGTGAATCACACGTTTTTTGGCTTGTGAACTACATGATACTGTTTGCAGAAGTTTACTGATGGTTTTCCAGTCCGAAACAGGCAGGGAAATATGAATTTGACCCAAAAATCAACCGGACTATTACACAAAAATACTACAATATAGTACATGTTGTTTGTGTTGAAGTTTCACACAATTTGGATTTCACGGACTACGTGACAGGTTTATCATGTACGACACATGTTGGCGGAACTTTATTGATTGTTTTGCAGTCCGAAACAGGCAGGAAAATATGAATTCGCAGAAAAAAGCAAACTTGCATTTTACATAACAAAGACATAAATTTGGTACCTGTGCTACGCGTTGATAAATCGCACAATTTTGATTTGGCAGACTACGTGAAAGTCTTATGGACTACGGGACATGTTGGCGGAAGTTTTCCAATGCATTCCCAGTCCCAAGCAAGGAAGGAAATATGAATTTGACCCAAAAATCAACATGACTATTACACAAAAATGCTACAATATTGTACATGTTGTTTGCGTTGAATTTTTGCACAATTTGGATTTCAAGGACTACGTGACAGGTTTATCATCTACACCACATGTTATCAAAACTTTGCTAATGGTTTTTTAATCTGAAACAGGCAGGGAAATATGAATTTGCAGAAAAAAGCAAACCTTCATTTTACATAATAAATACATGAATTTGGTACATGTGCTGCGCGTTGATAAACCGCACAATTTTGATTTGGCAGACCACGTAAAAGTCTTATGGGCTACGGGACATGCTGGTGGAAGTTTTAATGCATTTCCAGTCTCAATCAAGCATGGAAATATAAATTTGACCCAAAAGTAAACATGAATTTTGAATAAAAACAAAGAAAATAGCACATGTTGTTTGCGTTGAATTTTCATACAATTTGGGTTTCACAGACTATGAGACAGGTTTGCCATCTACGTTATATATCAGTGGAAGATTACGGATACTTTTTCCGGGCCCAAACATGCAGCAAAATAAAAAATAAACGAAAAATAAAACATGCATTTTACAGTTTTACACAACATTACAAGTATATGGACCACGCTCCCTTTGTTCGGTTATTGATTTAACGACTAATTGGCTATAGTTCGATGGAACGAGACTATCTGCGTTAGAACATATGTCATAGAACATGTTCGCATAGATCTGGAGTAATGAAACACTCTTGGAAACAAGAAATGACTCAAAATACAAACCCGGAAATGGAAAACAACAACATGTCTTGGTTTGCGCGACCTTGGTGACCTTCCCCACCGTAAATTTTATTTCGGGAAATAGAGCCTAATAACGTGTTTGCTGGTGGAAAGGGAATATTCCTGCCTCCTAGATTTTCACAAATGGTTCCAAAAGGTTTCAAAAAGTTTCAATTTGGAATGGAGTCTATCGGGGGAGAGAAGAAGCGAAAAATCGCATTGTCCTTCTCTCCAAGCTGGAGGGCCGCCATGTTCAATCTCTCGGTGGATGCAGGACAGAACCGGATAGCTCTGGTTTCGAGATTGAGGTGGAACCCGACTACAGAAGCAAGGCCCACTGCAATGCATTGCAATGGGGAACCCCATTATTTCAATTGTGCCCAAAGAAAAAATGCAAGATTTCGTCGGGAACCATGACGATCCCTATTGGAAATACTATGAGTCGTGGGTTCCCCATATGACAATTATTTGGCGGGAGATTTCACGTTGCGTTCCTAGACCTCCGTCTGATCGACGGAGGTAATAAAAAGATCCCACCTGAAATATCCGTCCGTTTGTCTGCCTGTGTGTCTGTCTGTCACAGATAGAGTTCGTTAACATCCTTGCATGTAGTTTAGAGCCACCAAACTTGGTACACATATACCACGAGACAGTACGTAACTGATGGTACCGTTATATTTAAGCGTCAGATTGGATATTCTTTAGCTAGTCATCTTCCAAATTGTTTTTCTCTGTGTTCTGATTATATAAATACGACTGACCATATGGAATAGTATGATAGAGTTCGAACCCAGCTGGTCCATGTGTGAAAGTACTTGCCGACGGGCGGTGGTTTTCTCTGTGCCATGTGTGAAAGTACTTGCCGACGGGCGGTGGTTTTCTCTGTGTACTTCGGCTTCCTTCACCAACCAAACTGACTGTCACCATATGAGTGAAATAACCTTGAGTGTGATAAAGTCAAATCCCCCCACTCATTGGATAGAGTGACCGGGTAGGATTTAACGTCGTGTTCAACATTTTTTCAGTCATATCACGGCGGTGCCCACATGTGCAGAACACGAGTGTCCACAGTTCCTATTATCCTGGACACTGATCAGCTCAGCCAGTACACTGCAGCACTCGGTCACCCATCCGAGTATTGACCGGGCTCAAGGTAGCTTAACTTCGGTTATCTGACGAAAACTGGTGTGCCCAACGTGATACGCATTGGATAGAGTACACGGACAGAGGCTTACATAGTATATAAATACCAGCTAAATGCTAAGCATCAGATCCAACATTCAGTAGCTATAGCCATACCATAGTCCATAAATAATTCCTGTGTCTATCTTCATGAACATCGTTTTTTCCTATGTTATAAGTACTAACGCATCGCAGAGCGGTACAGTGCACAATGTAAGATATAGCCTACATAGAATAGTTCTTGATGGATATTTGGGCTACGTTATCAACTGCCGGCAACGCCCTTTCGTGTTGTAATTCTTTCCATTTTTTGAAGGATTAAAGCCAGATTCATTTAACATATGCAACTGGTGATGTACTAGAAGCATCTCCCGGTTGACTGACCATGATCTATTTTTTCAAGGTGATATATTGTTTATTGTGATATAAAATGAAGACATATAGCTAGGTTTTCCAAATTTGAAGACTATGTATATATCAGGCGATGGTCCAGAGGTGTTCTGAGGATGAATGACTTTGACCTATTTTATCAAGGACAGATTCTCTTTAGTACAATATTTCATGAAGGATTATCTCTACATTGTCCAAACTCATACCACATATGCCTGCACATGAAGTCTATTGAATATCACTGACCATGACCTATTTTCTAAAGATCAAATTCTGTATCCCAAGTCCAAGATCTCCGAATTCATCTTCCATATGCAATTATGTTAGGATAGAACAGAAAATTGTTCAAGGCGACTGACCTCGATCTATATTTCCTAGATCAAATTACTTGGTTTTCTCAGAGCTATATATAGAAGAGCATATATAGCGCTAATAATTTGGTCATGCTCTACCAGAACCTCAGCGCAAAATTTGATTCATCAATTAAGGCCTTGGCAAAAGTTGACCTGGCTCAACTTCCTATGTATTTCTAGAATATGAGAACTACAGTCAACCTACTAGATCATATAACCTACATGATGCTGTCAAAGTTCTACGCTAATAATACATCTTATCAATGTGAAGTCCAGGATAGCACCCGAGGCAAATCCCAGATGGTCCGGGACAATGAACAAGTATTCTGTACTGAAGGAGGACTGTTAGTCCCCGAGGCCCGCCATCTGTACGTGTCATTTGACAAATATATGTAGGTTTAATTTTTTGGTGGGAAATTTAACTCGTACGGCGTCGGACATTGCGGGTTACTTTTTTCTGGGTATTCTTGCATTTACCATGTTTACTCCAGTAATATCAGATGAGTTATATGGTTGAGCTAATCTGTCATCTCCGCTTCCGAGCTAGCGTATCTAATTCCGCTTAAGTCGGTGCTAGGGGCCGTGTGGATATCTCAGCCGCGCTTCTATTGCAGATGTTCATGTAGCGACTATGGCTACGCTCGAAAATACGTATTCTCGGATGTGAATGTGAGTTATATGGTTGCTTTTTAGTCGCCAGACGTCGTCAATTTTTTCCACATCTTGCATCTCGTATATGGCAGGATTTCCCCGAGGCTCGCCCTCTGTACATGTCATTTGACAAATAGTAGGTTTAATGTTTTGGTGAGAAATTTATTCATTTATTCATTCCACCAGACGTCCTCGATGCTCATCCATTAACATCAGATGAGTTATTTGTTTGAGCTGATCTGTCATCACAGCTTCCGAGCTAGCGTATTTAATTCCGCTTAAGCCCGTGCTAGGGGCCGTGTGGATACTTCAACAGCTTCAATAAAAGCGCGTCTGAGATTCTAAAGCTGCGTCCGAGAATCCATCGTATTGTCGTATGTGAATGTCAGGTGCCGGGAAGCATTTCTGCAGTCATATGGTTGCTTTTTAGTCGCCAGACGTCGTCAATTCTTCCCACCGATACTTTGACATCACGTCTAGGATTCTGACACCACAGATACAGAGAGATTTCTTGACTCATATAATAGGATAGGTTGAACTTAAGTGCACAGGGATACAAGAATATGCTGATCATATAACCTCTGTGTACATATATGATATATAATATAACATATGAACTCCCATGGAAAGTTACATGTAATTGTGGGCGATTACGAGTCTCTCTTCAGTATAACACCCCTTCAGTGTAATAACCACGTATTCCCATCCTCGCGAGCCAGTGTATCGATCGATCTATTGGGATCGATACACTGGTTTGATGGTTAGTTAACCATAGCAGTTCTGGATATAAATAGATCAATGAGATTCCCTCTAAAACAAACCACTCACTAAACGTACTAAGCTAGCTGAGTTTTCCCATTAGATACACTTATACCACAAGTACAATATCCGGGTAATGCTCCATAACTTCTTACGAGCATTACGGATTTGTTATAGGTAAAGAGGTGTACCACGTGTACAACATAATAATGATACCACGTAAATTCTTACGGATGTTACGGGTTTATTACAGGTTCTGGGTTTTGCTATCTATTAGCACTTAAAACATCCATTGTAATTCTTACGGGTATTACGGTTTAGGATAGTAATGGTCTATTACGGGTATTACGGTTTAGGATAGTAATGGTCTATTACGGGTATTACGGTTTAGGATAGTAATGGTCTATTACGGGTATTACGGTTTAGGATAGTAATGGTCTATTACGGGTATTACGGTTTAGGATAGTAATGGTCTATTACGGGTATTACAGATTTGTTATGGGTATGGAGGTGTACATGTACCACGTGTACAACATCATAGTAATATCCCGTAAATTCTTACGGATGTTATGAGTTTGTTACAGGTTATGGGTTTTGTTATCTATAAGCACTTAAAACATCCGTTGCACACATTCGTACCACCCCTTACTGGTATTGCGAGTTAGGATAGTCCTCTCTAATGGTCATTATAGGACTGGTACTTCTATAACACCCCGTAAATCCTTTCGGGTTTCTTACGAGTTACGGGTTTGTTATGGGTTTGAGGTTTCTCAGGTTAACGGTCTATGGGTTGTTATGGCTCATCTCTGTTGTGGGGAAAGGCTCCTTTATTTATCACTCAGTGCTACATACTCTGTGGGAGAACCCATATTGTATCTTATTATCTTTTCGTTGAGAAAGCTAGGATCAGTCTCTATTCTGATCAGCTGACCTGTTCGTGCATAAATTCGATAGCGCCCGCACACCCCCGACCCAGCTGCCAAAAAACACTTTACAGCCACCCATAGGAGTTCACGTTTCGGCTTAAATGCACAGATAACAATTCCAGTGAATAAATAGTTGTTATGCCTTTGAGAATAATCAAATCGCATATTAGTGAATTCTTTCTTCCACAAATTATTTCACATAAGATGGAACACTATATGGGGAGTGAGTGAGTCAACAGGATTTAACGTCGCTTTCAACAATATTTCAGTCATATCGTGACAAACCAACAAAGCACCACCCAGCCAAGTTGCTTTCCTGTTGCTTAAAAGAAGCAAATCTCTGAAGCAACACGGAACCAGACACCCGCCAACCACCATATAAAACACTGAGGACAGCACACAAGACACAGACAGGACGCTTACATGGTGCAATAAAGACAAGTGCAATTACAGTGTTAGACACCACATTATCAAGTTTCTGTTGCTTCTCAGGAAAACACATTGGATCAACAGGAACCGGTGCCCACCCAACCACCAGCACTAGATATTTGGATGATGTACCAGACAGAACGAACCATGAAATAGATCTCACATATCGTATTGTTTCATATATTAGTAATGGGCGGCAGAATCACAGTGGGCACAATAACCATACTCATTCGGGAGATGCACAAGTGCAGTTATGTGGTACATTTTGGGTGAGTTCCGGCCGACCGCATATGGGACGTAACCTGCGGGAGATTTGACGGTCGCGAAAATAACGTTGAAGTAAATGGGAATTTTTTTGTAAACGAAGTTTTGCAATTTGATTCTGGTCGATAATATTTCGGAAGTGCATTAGCTTTCAAGCAAGACAACTTGTATAATTTTCACTCATATAGAACAGACGCTGTCAACAAAAAACTAGCGTGCTCCATGCAAATCTTACGACGCCAAACGACCGGAACTCACCCAGCAGGTCATGTGATCGACACATAGTCAGGGCTGTTAGGGATTTTTTGGTTTACATTTTTCCAAAAGCACCAAATTTGGCCCATATGTCGCCCATACCATACTATTTCGAGTTTTGACGGGCGCCAAGACTGGCGCCCCCTAGGGCCGCCATATTCGGCGAAATTCAATATGGTCGCCACCCGGGTTAGAGGTCAATCGTAGTTAAATAACTAAAAGGGCTAGAAATATGAATAATAGCGCTTTTTAGTGGTTTTTGGGGTCGGAGAATCTGATTGTGATCTTATTTCAACGATTTGAGGTCAATGTCACCCTTTAAGGTCACCCTAAAGGTCATTTTGGGGACAAATTCGCCATTATCAGTGGTTTTGGGGCAAGATATATAAACTGCCTCATTCTATTGGTTTCCAGGATTGAGTAACCCGAATCTGGCCTTATTTTGGCGATTCGGGGCAATATTTCATTTGAGAGTCGCGAAAGAGGTCATCCGAACCAGAGGTCAATTATAGGTATAACACCAAAAGAACCACAAATAATACCATTGAGGTTTGTGGCATTCTCCGATTCTGATTTTATTTTGAAGATTTGAGGTCACCCCATTTTGGGGTCAAAGGTCAAAGATCAACAGTTACCACTAAGAACAATCGAACAAAGATTATTCAGGAACAAATTATATTAAAATACTTCGGAGATGACATCTGCTGACAAAATGCTATAACTATGTCGCTATGCCGCTATGTGTATTTAAATGTTCGAAATACAATACAAAGACCGCTTTAGCAACAATATACCAATGATTATTAGTACCTATACCTTCTAGCTTGCGCTCTCAAGAAACTGTGAAGTCGGGTCGCACCCAGTAAGGCTGTAGAAGAGGGGTAGTGCCAAGGAGTTGACGGACCGAGATGCGAACAAATGGTATGGACTGGAATGTTACAATATTTTTTTCCAGTACCGACGTCCACCAAGAGTTCCGATAGACCGAGGGTCTCCAAAGACCGGACATCGCTGTCCATCGTGCGAACATACGCTGTTGTATGACCCTCCTCCGTGGCATGTGCTAGATGCAGGAGGACCCTGGTGTCCGCATCGGAATGGTTGCACGGTTGAAGTTTTGTGAGGTCACAACGCCTGTTGAAGAACACGGACTCAAAACGGGTACACAGAAGGAGCTTTCCGCTCATGTCAGTCTTGGAGATCTGTGTGCTGATGGATGAGAACGGCTCCTTTTTGTTAACATTTTTTAAGAAGCCGCTTATCCATTCATACTTCGGGATTTTAGGGATTCAGGAAAAAGTATTGTGGCATTCCAGTCCAAACCATCTGTTCCGATCTTGG
Source organism: Hanleya hanleyi (assembly GCA_036873755.1). Lineage (NCBI taxonomy): Eukaryota > Metazoa > Mollusca > Polyplacophora > Lepidopleurida > Hanleyidae > Hanleya > Hanleya hanleyi. The sequence goes on along the minus strand of JAVTVY010028052.1, from coordinate 36,367 downwards.
TCCGTCAAAATCCGTGGCACTACCTCTCTTTCACAGCTTAACGGGATGCAAGGCGACTTCACAGTTTCTTGGATGTGGCAAAAAGACCACCTGGGCAGCTTGTACAAGCATATCGGACCCCACGGACACACTAGTGGCTCTCACGCATGATCCTGACACTCTTGAGTCCCTGCATATGGAGCTTATAGAACGCTTCATCGTACTAATGTACAGCAAGGGATGTGGTGCAGCCGGTGTCAGTGAGGCCAAGCATCACCTCTTCACTACTGCAACCAGATCGCTGGAAAACATCCCACCTCCCAAGCCACGCTTTTGCAGCATGTGAAGCGAGCGCTGCTGCAAGCGAGTTTCTACTGGAGTCGCTTCACTCCAGCAGGAAATCCCTGACTTCAGTGAGTGGAGCTGGCACAAAGATTGCACCAGTACATGGCAACCGCTATGGACCACTCTCAGCGACACTTCTATGGCATATGCCATTCTCATGCACTGCGGCTGACTCAAGGCAAGCACGGGAAGGTGCAAATGCAGCTGTGCCGATGTCCGATACACGACCCTCTGCAAATGCGAAGGCGGGTGCGTTAATACGAGGGCGGTGATGACAAGTATTATTTATTGCTGGCATCATAGAGCGCAAGCCAGAAGGAATAGGTAGTAAAAGTAATCATTGGTATACTGTTGCTTAAGCGGTCTTTATTTTGTATTTTGAACATTTAAATGCACGTAGCGGCATAGTTATAGCATTTTGTCAGCAGATGTCATCTCCGAAGTATTTTAGTAAAATTTGTTCCTGAATAATCTTGTTTCGGTTGTTTTTAGTAGCAAGTGTTGATCTTTGACCTTTAATTCTCAAATGAGGTGACCATGACCTCAAATCGTCAAAATAAGGTCAGAATCTAATTCTCCGATGCCACAAAGCCCTATGGTATTATTTGTGATTCTAGCCCTCTTGGTGTTTCCTATAATTGACCTCCGGTTGATCTCTGTTTCGGGTGACCTCTGTCGTGAACCTCACATGCAATATTGCCTCAAATTGTCAAAATATGACCAGATTCGAGTTACTCAACCCCGAAAATCGATAAAATAAGTTAGTCTGTATATCGCGACTAAAAACCAGTAAAAATGACGAATTCGACCCCAAAATGACCTTTAGGGTGACCTTGACCTCAAATCGTTGAAATAAGATCAGAATCTTATTCCCCGAAACCGATAACCACTAAAAAGTTGTATTATTCATGATTCTAGTCATTTTGTTGTTTTAAAGACGATTGACCTCTAACCCGGGTGGCGGCCATAATGAATTTCGCCAATATGGCTACCTTGGCGCCCGTCAAAAATCGAAAATGTATTGTATGGGCGACATATGGGCCAAATTTGGTGCTTTTGGAAGAATCTGAACCAAACAGTCCCTTTTATGCCCTAACATCCCGGACTAACATGAGAAAGAGGCGAATTGTCACCATTATATAACATCCAGTTTACTGTATTAGTTAGTTTATTAAGCTTGGTATAACCGGTTTTGTACATATAACCATATATCTCCCGTGTTACCCAGATACAATTTTTGATTAAAATGTTCTCTCCTATGATCCAACTCCAAAATGTTTGTTGTATTTTTGTGTTATGTGAATGTCCCTTATTGTTGTGTACTGAACTTCCAAATTCCTCTCCAGGTTATTTTACCAGGTCTGTTATCCCCTCATACATAGTTAGTTATAATGAATCGTCTAGCTTCACCTACATATATTCAGTGATATAAATATACTGTCAATAAACGTCAGAGGACTCCATTCCGATAGGCACATCAATGTATTCTATTGGTTAGAAAAGAAACGAGTATTTTGACCTCGTCTGACTGTATGCATGTACTGACTTGGTTCTGGGGGTTTTCCATCATGGAGAGTGCGCAGGTGTATGACGTCACTTCCGCGTGAATCGGGCCTGACCTGAGTATGGGATGCATGTACTCACTTGGTTCTGGGGTTTTTCCATCACGGAGAGGTCACGTGGTAGTTCAAGGTCATTTGAATGATAGGAATGCATGTACTGACCTGTTCATTCATCCGGGGACTTGTTTACATCCGGGTCATTCATTGTGGTGGGTTCTGCGCAAGTGTGTGACGTCACTTCCGGTTTCACTAAAACTACCTCCGAACACAGAAGAGTTCCAATTTTCCCTTAGAGGTAGGGTTCGGATTTTCAACATCCGGGTTTTTCCCGGCCCGGCCCGGCCCGCCCTGCCCCGGCCGCAGCGCACGCGCGCGTGGGTTATCCGGAAGTGCGCGGCATCACCGGAAGTGCGCGGACAATATTACCATCTATTTATCCATGTTACATGACCAGTGGGGAACCCCCAGTTTTTCCCAGAACCGTATTGGCACGAAAAAATACATGAAACCATGGAACTTATAGTAATAAACTTAATCTATAGGTGTTGGACGCGTCTCCAATCGCCGTCTTCCTGGTCTTTACCCTTAACCTTTGACATGAGCTTAACTTTTAACCTTTAAAATCCGCATGTAAACACACCCATAGTGGTTCCTTCAGCGTGGATGTGCTGTAATGGAGGGGCTAATCAAAGGATTGACCTGTAATCTTTGATTGTTGCTCTCTTTATGAACTAACCAATCAGAATAGTACGTATCACGGACTACATCCGTAGAGCTACGTATAGGCGCGCATGTGTGACATGGTCTATAAAACACGCCCCTCTGCATCCCACACCTCATTCCTACGGTTACAGAGCCATGATGGAGACCCATCCCTATGCGACTCGCATGTTACAGCATGCGACCGTGGTTAATTCACTCACGGGTTACAGAGCAGTGGTTCGGTCCATGTTTGGAGATGGCGACGACAACGAGGGGCGACGCCAGATCCTGAAAGAGTCTCGATGGAGAGGCGTGCTATCACCCACAACTACTGAACTATGACAGCCATCCTTGATGCCCGGACTATGGACCACGAACGCTCACGCCGGAACCAGCGACGGCTCGTTGGTCTAGTAATGGTCTTTGCCCTATTGACCCTGACGCTGTGGCAATGACAGGGACAGAAAAAGAACGGCTCTTCAGAGCCTGCACAGGTCCGCTTTTGTGCAACCGATATATACGAGGGTCAGTCACAGTGTGCGTCATTCACCGATCGTCATTGGGTCAACCATGTCACCGAGGGACCTGACCATAAATACGAGAGACCCTCAGAGTGTGTGTCATTCACCGTTCGTCGTTGGGTCAACCATGTCACCAGTCCCAAGAGCCATCCTTCCCCTTACACCCCGGGTGGGGTTACACGTCTATGAAGATAAAGTCACCATCGTGGAAGACCGTGGAGATGTTTACTGGTCGCGCGCTGAGACCGTATCGAATACGGTTACGCTACACCGTGACGGCTGGACCAAATTTAAACGGGTGTTGAGCGGTGAGCTCGACGGAAACCTTATCCACATAGACAATGCCATCTACGTCCACCGTGGACCGTTCTCCCCGCGTCTGGGTCGTTACCAAGACCAACACCGGACGAGCGGTCAGCTGTTCAGTTGGGCTGGGCTCGTGCCCTGAGTGAAGCGGCGGCAGAACCCAATGAACAAATTACCAAACCTAGCAATGAAGCGGAGGCAGACGACGATGCCATTGATTATCCGGTCAGACTGTCAGCCTGGTGACATGACCACCCGATCCTTTGATCTCACGGGGTTCTTCCTATAAATACGCGAGACAGTACAAATCTTGTACCATTCACGTACTGATCATGACGGAGGCAGTACGGGCGTATCTCAGCTTGACCCCCGAGGTCTTCCTGCACGTCTATGCGGATAAGGTCGATATCATGGCGGAGATAGGAGACATCTGTGATGCAGACCCTACACAACCGTGCCCGACTCATATTCGTCTGTCCCGTGAGGGCTGGACCAAATTCAAACGGGTGTTGTCTGGTGAACTGGACGGCGATCTCATCCACTTGTGTCACGATGTGTACATCCGACGCGGCCCCTTCTTTGCTCAATTGGCTCGGCTACATGGGGGTATAGTGCATTTTACCCTTCACCCTGTTCTATGGTCTGCATTGGAAGATGCCGTGGCAGATGTGGATCAAGTGCTTACGGAGGAAGAGCGGTCATCAGACGAGTTGGGCTGGTTATTTACCATGGACAATGTGCTGGCAGAAGCCAACGAAGAAAATCAGAAACAAACTCCGGCCCAAGATATACCGTTATAAATAAACGATAGAGCCAGGGTCCATCATCATTTGTCACCCTGAAGAGCTGGGAGAAGGTGTTGGATAACTTATACTACAGTCCCGACAGTCCGGCGGCCTATAGTGCATTGTCGGCTCTCTATCGAGCGGCCAAACCCCAGGGGATACAACGTGCCCAAGTCCGAGATTGGTTAAAAAACAAGAACAATACCTTACATCGATCTGTCCGTCGCCATTTTCTACGGAACCGGGTCATCGTGGGTGGCATAGATGCCCAGTGGCAAGCGGATGTGGTCGATATGAGCACCTTTGCCAAACACAACGATGGGAATCGGTATATCTTGACGTGCATCGATATCCTGTCGAAGTATGCGTGGGTGGTACCCATCCGGACGAAAACAGGTGCGAATCTCATAGCGGCGTTCAAGGACATCTTCAACACCAGGCGCAAACCCTTGTATTTGCAAACCGACGAAGGCACGGAATTCCTCAACAGACCGTTCCAACAGTTTCTGAAAGCCCAGAAGGTGTTTTTCTTCCATACGTACAACGAGACCAAGGCTTCCGTGGTGGAAAGGTTCAACAGGACATTCAAAGGCCGTATGTATAAATATTTCACCTATAAGAATACAAGGCGGTACATCGATGTTCTCCCGAAACTTGTGAGTGGTTACAATCGAGCCTATCACCGGAGTATAGAGAGAGCCCCCATTACCGTCACCCAACGCAATCAAGCCCAAATCCGGCGTGTCTTGTACCCCAGGCAATCGCAGCGAACGCCGAAGGAGGTGTTCAAGGTCGGGGACCCTGTACGGATCAGTAAAGTCAAAGGTCAATTTGAGAAAAGTTAATTGCCCAACTGGAGCGATGAGCACTTCCTGATTAAACGGCGCCTACCCCGACAGCAGCGAGTCTATGAACTGGAAGATCTTCAAGGGGAACCGTTGCTAGGGACGTTTTACGACACGGAATTATAGGCTGTCGTAAAAACAAAGCAAGACTACTACACGGTGGGGCAGATTTTGAAAACGGAACGCCGCCGTGGCAAACTGTTTCATTTCGTCAAATGGCAAGGCTGGCCCAGTTCCTTCAATTCCTGGGTCGCGGCCAACCAGGTGAAACGACTATAAAGCCAGACACCACTACCATCATCCTTCATTCCACGTTCGACCATGAACACGTCGCCATGGACCAACAGCAGCTGCCTCTGAACACAGCGTCTCCCAAAACGCGCAAAGCGCAAGTGGGCTTTGTGGCCATAGTCCTAAACCTGCTGAGCGTGTTGTACGGAGGAGTGTTTTACGACGTAGCCTATCTCAGCACTCTACTTAACCAACTTAGAACTCCAGCCACCAGTCAAACCAGTCTACAGACCTTCTCTATACCAGTCAACCCCGTGATCGAAACGAGCCCAGTCATCACCACCACACCACGTGTACAAGCCACATCGAGCTCCACACCAAGTACACAGTCAACATCTACACCAAGTACACCCACTACGTCTCAAAACCCACCGGATTTCATCACTCACAGTGAACAGACAACGACGACCGACGTTATACCCACCACCACTCCAGTTTACTCGTACCAAATTTACAAGAGCGGGTTACCACGACAGCGCATACAGTTCGAACCATGGACCCTCGGTGGCAGCATCCCTTCACTTGCATCATCGCAGGACCGACGGGCTCCGGCAAAACGCACTTCGTCAGGAAGCTCCTTCAACACGCCGACAGCATGATCACCCCACCCATTGCCCGAGTCGTGTGGTGTTATGGAGAATGGCAGGCAGCGTATGCAGCAATGCCCCACATCACGTTCGTGGAAGGCCTACCCAACCTGGCCGATTTGGAACCCGACACCTTGGTGGTTCTGGATGATCTCATGGCGGAGACGGATGCGCGGGTCACCCAACTCTTTACCAAAGGCAGCCATCATCGACGGCTCAGCATCATCTACATTGTGCAGAATCTGTTCAGTAAAAACAAAGAACATCGGAACATCAGCTTAAATGCCCACCACCTGGTGGTCTTCAAAAACCCGAGAGACACCACTCAACTGCTGCACCTGGCGAGACAGATGTATCCCGGCCGCACACCGTTTGCGTTGGAAGCCTTTAAAGATGCGACAACCGCTCAGCACGGGTATATGCTCTTCGACCTCAAGCAAGCCACCCCCGATCACCTTCGACTACGGACCGGAATCTTTCCCGGAGAGACCCACCACGTTTACATGCAAAAATAATGTAAACACACCCACAGTGGCTCCCTCAGCTGGGGTGTGTGTGTTTGATGATGGGGATAATAAAAAGAATTAATACCACATCATGGTTGACTTTGTCTCTGTTCGATATTCAGGAGGTAGCCCGCAAAAGGATAAAAAGAGCAGAGTTGTGGGTTCTAGCATTAGTTGTACATGATGTCTGCGCGAGTACGGAAAAACGCCCCGACGCTCCGTGTATTGAAGACGGCCCCACCCGAGTTGGTGCGAACCATTCTACGCGGTGCGGATCCTGACCTTGTACGCTGTCTGTGCGAGATCGGGTACAACCTGTTAAAAGGCAAAGTACCACTGACTCCGGCTCAGAAGACTAAGTTGACCAAGCATAAGACAGGTCTCCGAACCCTAGTCCAGAAGCGAGTCTCTCAAACACAAAAGAAAAAGGTGTTACAGAAAGGCGGCTTTCTCGGGGCCATCTTAGCACCGTTGGCCGCTTCCGTGTTGGGTCCAGTATTGGGTGGACTCTTCGACCGATAATGAACCACACGAAAAAAATGGTCCTCGTCGAACCACGGTTCCTTCAAAACCTCCAATCGCCCTACCCTGCTCCACCTACGGTGAAGACCATAAACACCCTCGATGAAGAGATGCAACCGATCTTACAAAGACCGGTGTTAAGCGACAGTGGGAAAGTACAACGGTACAATGAGACGCTACAACGGTACATGACGTTCATGGACCAATACAAAACCCTCTCTACCCCACCACCACCACCACCACCACGCGACACACCGCCGACCTCAGTACAGCTCCAACAGCCGCCATTACCAAGGGTACCACCCACAGCCCCACACTGGGTGGAAGATGAAGTCCTGAAGAGTGTACCTGCATCGTTCAAGAAACAAACTGGCCTCGTATTACAACGGATGGAACAGAATCCTAACATGACTTGGAATGATAAAGGCGAACTCCTGGTACAGAATCAGGTGGTCCCCGGTACCCACATGACGGATTTAGTGAATGACCTGATGCGTCAACGCAGGTCGCACACGGATCCGCGAGGATGGGAGGTCTTCTCTCAAGGCTTGAAAGACATGCATGTACCACAGGAATTGGTGGGGAACCCCCACCGCTGGGCCTTTATGCAGCGGACCCAGCAATCGCCGAGTGGCCCACTACCTTCTTGGGAAGCCGAATGGGAACCGGAGTCACCCCCCAAAACACCACCACAACGGGCACCTTCTTTTCAGGCCTTTAAAAAACCATCCTTGATCAGGACACCCCACATCTCCAGAGCCTTGACACGTAGCAAGTCACTGCGACGAACACGACGCCGAACACAACCGCCCAAGGCCTGGAACACCTATTAAAACCAACAGCAGCAGCAGGACAGCTCAGTCGCCATGTTTTACCTCACCCTACCCAGTAACAGTTCGCTGGATGTGTTTCCTGACAACACTTTGGCCAAGTACGTCACCCAGTTACCGCAGCCGTTGCATTTACCTGGACGATGGGAATGTGGCCTCGTGGATATCCAATACACTTACTCGTGGTACAACGTGCGAGCCAATGAAGTGTGGTACGAGGTGACATACGAAGGCAAAAACACCCGACTCACCCTCCTCGAAGGCCAATACGATACCCCCAAGGAGTTCATGGGTGGGCTGACAAGACTGTTGCATTATAAGGCTCTACGGGAGGTCACGAATACTTCAAAACCCATCAAATCCTTTCCCTTCAAGAATCACGTGTACTTCGATTACAACGCACACAACGGCAAGGCACAGATCCTTCTCACCGCCAACGTGAGTGTCATACTGAGTCCTATCCTACAGCAAATGCTGGGTCTCGCTCACGCGACCTACACGGGTCCATCCGAGGACCATGGCCAGATCCCGATGGATATGAAGTCGGGTATGTACGGACTCTACGTCTACTCGGACGTGGTCGACAACCACATCGTGGGCGATATCAACACACCTCTGTTACGGGTGGTCCCCATTAAAAAGACGTATGGAGATCAAATCACCCACAGTTTCACCCACATGCTCTACCTGCCCGTACGACAAACCGACATCAACACTATCACGTTGGATATAAGAGATGACACGGGACGACCAGTGGCATTCGAACGAGGAAAAGTGGTGCTGACACTTCATTTTCGACAAGCACGTGCTCCCCACTTTGCATAATGAAAGTACCTTACGACTGCGATGCACGCAGCTATATGGACTATTATGCCCAACAGGCCGGCGGTGGCTTTCCGGTCTTTAGCGGTGCACGCATGCAACGAGGACATGGACTGGGGAACATACTCGGGAGCATCGTCAAAACGTTCCTGCCCTTGGTGACGCGTGGGGTGAAAGCAATCGGCAAACAAGCGGTACGCAGTGGACTGCAAGTGGCCGGTGATGTCTTGGGTGGCACGGCACCCAAAGAAGCCTTGAAACGGCGGGCCAAAGAAGCGGGAGGCGTCTTGGTGGCCAAAGCACAACGCACCGTAGGGAATAAAAGACCTGCACCACCGAGACCACGCACCGGTCGACGACCGACCCAGCGACGACGCACATCGAAGACCCAGGATATCTTTTCTTAAACATGTCCTTGATCCACACAGCGTCCTGCCCCTCCACCAACAGTGAATTTGATTTGTGGACCGTGCCGCCCACACAGACCAGTGCCGATCAAGGATTATGGGTGGAGCATCTCCTGCTCTCCAGCATCAACGAAACAGGACCCATCGAGTTCACCATCAGTAATGCGGATACAGCCTATGTGGATTTAGCCCATACATACTTGTATGTGAAAGCCAAGGTCGTCAATGGGGATGGCTCCAGAATCATCCAAGCAGCAACGGTGGGCCCGACGAATCTCTGGCTGCACTCAATGTTTCAACAGGTGGATATTTTTCTCAGCGACAACACGTACCCCTATCGAGCCTCCATCGAGACACTGTTGTCGTATGGACGAGAGGCTAACAAATCTCACCTGACAGCCGCTTTATTCTACCAGGACACACCCGAGCACATGGACACGGTGGACAATGAAGGATATAACAAACGGAAGGCTTTCGCTGCGAACGGTACCTCGGTGGATCTCATGGGTCGACTACACGCAGACATGTTCACGCAAGACCGGTACCTCTTGAACAACATCCCCATCAAAATCCGACTGATACGGGTACCTCCGACCTTCGCCTTGATGGCCACTAACGTAGATGGGCATGCAGCTGACTATAAGATTGTTATCCAAGACGCAGTCCTGTATGTCCGAAAAGTGAAACCGAATCCAGCCGTTCAATTTGGGACACATGAAAGCCTTGGAAACAAAACCAGCCCAGTACCCTATCCGACGTGTACAAACCAAAGTGTTCTCTGTGCCTGCCGGAAATATTAGCGCCAACAAAACAAAACCTGTTCCTAGGGGAACTACCCAAGCGATTGATCCTGGCCTGTGTGGAAAATACCAGTTTCAGCGGAGCCTACCCAGAGAATCCGTTTGACTTTAAACATTTCGGCATCAATTTTGTGGCTCTGCATGTGGATGGACAACAGGTCCCAGCCACGGCCTTAACACCGAACTTTGGGCGCAGGAATTTCATTCGAGCCTATCAGAGCCTGTTTACAACCACCGGTCAAATCAACCAGAACGAAGGGAATATGATCAGTCGGGAGGACTACGCGAACGGATACACGTTGTTCTGTTTCGATCTGACCCCCACCTTAGAGAACGACCATCAGCTGGCCCTGGCCGAGCAAGGCAATTTACGGTTGGAAATCCACTTTGCACGAGCCCTCGGGACCACCGTCAATGTGATCTGCTACGCCGAGTTTGACAACATCATTCAAGTGGACAAGGCGCGCAACGTCCTGTGTGAGAGCCAATGAAATCAGCCCAAAGACCAAGTACATGTTTTGGTCTAGGTTAAGAGCGGGCATTCCAACATTTGACGATGAGTTACAAGTTACAAGAGCAACAAGTGGAGTGAAAAAAACTATAGAGGTTATAGGTGCGGAAAGACATGACCGAATCCCCACATGTCACCACGAAGACCAAAAAAACCCCTGTCTTATGTGTTTTCTATATGAGCCTAATGGATGAAGGCTATAACAGACATGTGGGGATTCGGTGAAACTGGCTTTGAACACCGTTGAGAAAGTAGCCAATCAGTGGCCTAGGATAATCCGAAATTCACCCGCACACTTCCGGTGATGCCGCGCAGGCGTGCGGCCAGAGAACCCGCGCGCGCGCACGCGCTGCGGGCGGAGTAACCCGCGCGCGCTGCGGCCGGGGCGGGGCGGCCCGGGCCGGGCCCGGCCGGGGAACAGGTCAGTACATGCATTCCTATCATTCAAATGACCTTGAACTATCACGTGACCTCTCCGTGATGGAAAAAACCCAGAACCAAGTGAGTACATGCATCCCATACCCAGGTCACGCCCGATTCACGCGGAAATGACGTCATACACCTGCGCACTCCCCATGATGGAAAACCCCCAGAACCAAGTCAGTACATGCATAGTCAGACGAGGTCAAAATACTCGCTTCTGATTGGCTGTCAAAGGTCACGATATGCAATTTTTTTAGGTCAAAGGTCAATGGGAGTCAATATACGCCCTTGATAGGGGTTTTCCCCTAGTTTAGGGGTAAAGTCCGTGTTCCGTTTTCTATATTTTTTCTGGAGAAACTTTTACATGCACCCACCCATGCACCCAGGCCCCGATAAGCCCGGGGACCGATATGACCCCTTTTGGATAGGGTTGATAGGTATTTTCCCCTAGTTTAGGGATAAAGTCCGTGTTCCGCTTTTTATATTTTCGGCACATATCCTAATTGTACATACACCCACTCTCCCACTCTCTCAGCAGGCCCCGATAAGCCAGGGACCTATATTAGCCCTTTGGGATAGGGATGATGGGAGTTTTTCCCTAGTTTAGCGCTAAAGTCCGTGTTCCGTTTTTTACATTTTCGTGACAAATCCTAATTTTACATACACCCACTCCAGGCAGAACCTGATAAGCCAGGGACCGATATTAGCCCTTTGGGATAGAGTTGATAGAGATTTTGCCCTATTTTAGAGGTAAAGTCCGTGTTCCGTTTTTTACATTTTCGAGACAAATCCTCATTTTACATACGCTCACCCATGACCGTACATGCACTCCTAATCACGTGACCGCCGTATGATGGAAAAAACCCAGAACCAAGTCAGTACATCCCATACAGTCATACCCAGGTCATGATGAACAGGTCAATACACGCATTCCTATCATTCAATAAAAAGAACAAGTCTGGACATGCCTTGATCTCGGGGAGCCAGGTGTTTGGCACGTGAACTCACTCACGCAGACGCCAGACCACCGCAACATTGTTGCAATTCGGGGAGCCACGTGTTCGGCACGTGACAACCCCCAGTCCAAGCAGACGACAGCGAAATTCTGGCGGAAAAAAACCCACAGACAGGTCAGTACATGTCCAACACCTGATCTCCCCGTGATGGAAAAACCCCAAATACAAGTCAGTACACGCATCCCATCAATGGTATTGCTAAAGGACCCGGATATAGGGCAATCCTTGCGAACGTGCAACAATGTTGCAATTCGGGGAGCCAGGTGTTCGGCACGTGACAACCCCAAGCAGACGACAGCGAAATTCTGGCGGCAAAAACCCCACAGACAGTACATGGCCTATCATGTTCCCATCTCACCGAAAAGACACGGACGTACCCTTCGCACCTCACCGAAAAAAACACGAAAGTGAACGATATTGTAGGGGAAACCCCCACAGACAGGTCAGTACATGTCCTATCAGGTTCACAGGTCACGCCCCATTCACCCAGACCGGAAGTGATGGGAAAAACCCCAGCCCTAACATGTCTAAACATGATCCAAGGTCAAAGACAAGATGAAAGGATACAGGTCAACTCAAGTGCACTCATTGACCTTTGACCTCTGTCACGTGATATGCAAATTTCTGAGGTCAAAGGTCAAGCTGACTCGTAATACTCGCTATATACTACTTACATCCTATAGTATGTGGTGTGCTCCAAATGCGGCGGATCACGGTTTACACCTGAGAGGTGTCAAATCCCTACACCATTAATGCGCGAGGTACTATGACTTCAACAGAATAGGCCGAGCAGTCGCGAAAATCTATGTTAAGCGCTAAGGTGAACGCGGAATATCTTATCGTTCCGACCGTTCATTTGTTCAACTTAAATATAGTTTTGCATGACGTGCGCGTGGACCAGAATATTATAATTTCAATACAGCACTACTCGATGACGAAGAATACGTCACGCTAGTGAATAAGGCACTGGGAGACTCTTTAATGTAGAGTTATTTGTCTGGTGATATACGAGATCTGGAACACTTCAATTTGAATATGGTCGACCAAACTTATCTTGAATTTTTAAAAGCTCAAATACGAAGCATTACCATTCCTTGCTCAGTTGCAAAAAAAAAAAGGAAAGACTTATTAACGAAACTGATATTGATTTATGCATATTATCGGCAGTTGACCAAATTAAATTTCAAGGAAAACGACAACAGGGTGAACGTGAACTGGAAGAGACCAGGAGCTGCAAGGTGAATGGGTCCATACTTAGATGCAACGCAAATTGGACAGAGTACGGTGAACGAAACCCGGCATATTTCTATTCACTAGAACAAAATAACTATATAGACCATAACAGAATTAGAAACTACTTCCGGAACTGCACTGTTAAAAGGATTTGGTCAATTTGACCATAACTTCCATGGTTCAGACGCGACAGACCATAAATTTTCTGGTCAATTCTCTGTTTGACCACGGCACTGATGGTTATTCTGACCACACTAGATATGGTCTGTCGCGTCTCTACCATATCGTTCTAACAGTGTGTTGTTGACTCTCAAGATATTCTAAATGAACTAAAGCAATTCCACACCAAATTATATTCCGAACAAACGAAACTAATCGAAATCAATCGACACTATAAATGTTCATGTGTATTCCTGACGATGGCGTAATCACAGCCGAAATACAGAATATTATAACACAATGACCTCCATTTTCGGAGGTACTTTCATCAAAGTTTATGTGAAACTAATCTGTGTGGAAAAAATGATTTCCCACACTAACCGTGTGTAAAATAACCAACGAAATGTTGACAACTTTTCTCCCCTTTGTTGAAAGAAAAGTCGTCCACGGATATTGGCACGTCTCAGTTGACATCGTGCCAGTATGAGTGGATGTGGTCTCTAAAATGGGAAGTGATTCTGTCAGCTCAGACAGGCTATGTGAATCATACGTGGAAAAAGGTCTGTTTGTGTCCTTTTGTTCACCAATTTCACGAGGGAAATTTCAACTTGTAATTTATTTGTTTGTTTTAGTCGATTGTTACTTGTACTTGTGAAATAGACTCTCCCGAATGAACACCTGCACTTGACGCGTTTTGATTTCATGCAATCATGATAAAACAGTTCAGATATACGCACGGTTAGCTCTATATAATTGATCCAAGTGTAATACAACGTGTGTTTTAACTGGGTATTGGATAGCTGAGTACACCTAATTTCAGTTTTTTTTGTTACTCGCTGTAGTTAGTTTTCGTAGAATAATAAATTATTATTACCTGTTGCGGTTCAAAGCCCATTTTTTCTTGTTTTAAGTATTGTCCAGTCACTTGTTAGATATGTTATTACATGAGCGTAGATCGTTCTTTTGGGAACACAATACTAAAAGATTTGAAGCTGTTTCTAAATAATACCTAAATAACACTTAAGAAATATTGTTTTAATATGCGTGCTCAATGTTTATTTTACGCACGGTTCGGGTGGAAATGTTTATATAGTAGGGCAAGGGAACAAAAATTTTAGTGAAATGTTGGGAAAATATAGTTATCTTTGACAACCTTGCTTTGTTGAAAAAACTCGTCCACTGATATTGGCACGATGCCCCGTCTCAGTTGGTATCGTGTCAATATCAGTGGACAAGATTTATGTGGTCTCTCAACGTGATTCTCTCTGCTGAGGGAAGCTGTGTGGAACATACGTGGATATAGGTCCGTTTGTCTCGCTTTGTCAATCAATTTCACGATGGAACCAACAGTTAAACTTGAGAAAGAAATACCATCTTGTAATTTATTTGTTTGTTTTATTCGATTGTAGAAGATGTCCATTTCTTCACCTGTCTTGTGAAATAGAAACTCTCAAATAAGCACCTACACTTGACACGTGTTTATTTCACACAACGGTGCTAAAAGGTTTCAAATTTACGCACGGTTAGCTCGATGTAATTGGCACAAATGGCACAATATTTAACAGGGTACTAGATAACTAAGTACACATAAATTCAGTTTCTTTAGTTATTCGTTGCAGTTAGTTTGTAAAATAATAAATTATTATTACCTATTACGGTTCAAAGCCCGTTTTCGGTTGTTTTCTATGCAGACAGATGAAAACTTGTACATGTACTAGTTATGACGATCTGTTAAATCCTGGCTCGTCATTGATATTATGTATATATCCGCTGTGGAGAATACCGCCTTTGTCGCCTCTTGGTTGTGCAACAATGCTATAAAATATATATTATATTATATTATATTATATTATATTATATATTGGCCCAGTAACTAGCGTCAATTTGGCCCAATGATCATCACGATCAGAGTTTGGTTATATCTGCCTGTCTCACAAAGGTCCAGTCCCTCACAAGGATGGGTTTATACTTCTCAGATCCATCTAAGCACCTCACCTCCAAATCGTGTGGTGGTTGACTGAAAGACACCAGGGACATGCGGGCATTCCGCTGCTCTGGCCCGTCAGTCGGAATGACCACTCTGTGAACAGGGGCCAAAAGTCGATCACTCGACCACCTCTGTAACAGGTCTCCTACAAGAACGATCACTGTGCCGGGTACCATGGGTGCCGATCTCCAGATGCCAGATGCGGTCTTGTATTCCAGTCCACCAGTAGTGTCTTGAATCAACAGACTCAAGGTACCGAAATCACTGTGCTCTCCAAATCGGCCTTGGTTTGGGGCAACTGCTTCACCATCTGGAATGCCAGGGTACAAATTGCATCGAAATGCGCCATTGTGTTCCATAAGATTACCGTGACAACGTCGTAGAAACCCGGTGTCTTCCAGTCCAAGAGCTACGGTTAACACATCGAATAGTCTATATGTTAGTTCTTGAAGATCCAGCATCAAGTCTTCAACTCCTTTAGTGAATCCTGGAATATAATCATCTGGCCAGAAAGACGCATTTGATGGGAATAACAGATAGGACTCTTTTCTCTCAATGGGTTTAGTTGAATCGAATATTTCGGTAGTTGCCTCTATCCACCCGTGCAAATTCGAGTCCTTTGTACGAGCAAATTTCTTTTTAGTTTCCAGTGGTAACGAGAAAAATTGTTCAAACAATTCATAGACGAGATCGGCTTTAGCCGGAGATAGACCGTGGTTTTTCAAGTAACACAAACCGACACCTCCTCCATCTTCAAACGCCCGTAATATATCATCAGCCAAGGGTTTGATGTCATCATGAGACCAAGTCACATTGGAAAAGTCTTCTGGTTTCTTGTTAAACAAACTACAAGAAGAGAAATCTACCACGGATGGGTTATTGTCAGACATCTTATCCTAGCTTTGCTCCGTTCTCGTGCACTGTGCGTTCGTCCGCGTATGCAGTACCTTGCTGTGTTACTTCGTTAAGTCAGCTCATATCTGCTCATATTCATAACTGACCTACATCAACGACCGGACGTTGGCCTAGAAATACTATCAGCACTCTAACATAATGAAACAATGACACACTTTGTCCACCATAATATTAAAAGAGCCGACCTGAAATATCCGTCCGTTTGTCTGCCTGTGTGTCTGTCTGTCACAGATAGAGTTAGTTAACATCCTTGCATGTAGTTTAGAGCCACCAAACTTGGTACACATATACCACGAGACAGTACGTAAGTGATGGTACCGTTATATTTAAGCGTCAGGTTGGATATTCTTTAGCTAGTCATCTTCCAAATTGTTTTTCTCTGTGTTCTGATTATATAAATATGACAGTAGTATGGTCTACGGATTTCAACGTCCTTTTTCCAGGGAGGTAACTCTTGGTGCCCTTTTTTCCAGGTTAAAGGTATAGGAACTCCCCGTCATCGCCCCAAAGAGACCGAAAGCTACCTCCAACACAGGAGAGTTCCAATTTAGGGGGCGCCACCAGCTCAAGGTCACTATAGGTGTGAAATTACTATTAGATTCTGTGTATAGAAGATGAAGCCAAGGATTTGAACTTCCGGTGAACTTGATTGGCCATAAAAGAGTGTCAAGATTTTCATGGTTGGTATTTTTTCCTTATAAATTAATTGCATTTGAGAATTATGGAAGGAATCTGGCAACATTTTAGAAAGAAAATAATTTTTTCCCCATCTTTCATGACCCGCCCCCAAGCTGTTTCCATGGTGATATTTGGTCACATCCGGATTTCAATGTGCTGTAGCTCAAAATCGAGCCGCTCATCAAGGGTCCAGATATCGATATTATTTTAGGCGAACAACCTGTCTCTCTGACAAGGTAGGTCATTAGTACCAACGAAATATTGGGAACCCCTTTTTCTTGGGATGTGCCCAGCTCATTTATTACATAAAAAGGAAGGAAAATTAATAGTGTTTTCTAACCTATAGTTCCGGCAAAGGGCCAACCTGTAACCATCTGGGCCATCTATACGCGGTAAGACTGACCCTGGGATCGTGTGTATCCATTTCAGACTACTTTCGGCAACTGCCAGGGGGAATTTCCAGAAATCAATACCACGTGACTTCGTCAGCCAATCAGCTAAAGTCTACCGACGTAACCCCAACGTAACCCGCCATTTTCGAGTCATGTGATGATCTACTTGTTCAAAATTACAGATCTACCGCACCTCTTGGATGATACGAAGTTATTCATACCTATATATTTTGTAAGCCCAGCCAATATCTGTTTCCGGGGTATGTATGAAAACCTGTAATTTATCAGAGTTTTCGAGTCTGTTTTCCGCCGGATGAAGGCCGAACAGAATGCAGTAAAACACCAGATATCGCTCCGATTGGACTAGTGTCTCGGCCGTTGTCCACATTCTGCGCATGCGCAGACAGGGAATTCTGGGAAAAGGGTGTGGAAATAGACGTTTTAGGGTTTAGGTGAGCCCCTAATGATCCTATGGTGTCGTATGAGGTCTTATTTTGAAGCTGTCGTGAGGGAGCATCCGCCTGGGCTAGTGTGTCGTTCGTTGTCCATAGTCTGCGCATGCGCAGTCTGGCCGTAGTATAGAAATAGACGTGTTGGGGTTTAGGTGGGCCACTAGTGGGCCGATGGGATCGAGTGAGGTATCCATGTAAAGCATACGTGAGGGAGTCTCCAACGGGCTGGGTGTGACGTGGAACTGACGTCATTCTGCGCATGCGGAGTAGAGAAAGGGTATGGAAATAGACGTCCTGGGGCCTAAGCGAGCTACTTTTGGGTCGATGGAGTCGAGTGTGGTATCCATGTGAAGCCTATGTGAGGGAGCAACCGCCTGGAGTAGTGTCTCGGCCGTTGTACACATTCTGCGCATGCGCAGACAGGGAATTATGGGAAACAGGTGTGGAAATAGACGTTTTTGCGGTCTGGGTGGGCCACTAATGGTCCGATGGAGTCGAGTGAGGTATCAAAGTGAAGCATTCGTGAAGGGGCATCCAGTCATGGATGGGTGCATGTAAAGTTAGGGGTATGACGTCACTTCCGGTCTGGGTGAATGGGGCGTGTCTGTGGGGGTTTTCCCGCCAGAATTTCGCTGACGTCTGCGCCTCCATCCGGGTATGCATGAGGGTCTGTGTGAATGGGGTGTGACCTGGGAACATGATAGGAATGCATGTACTGACCTGTCTGGGGGGGTTCCCGGCCCGGCCCGACCCGCCCCGGCCGCAGCGCGCGTGCGCGCGGGTTCTCCGTCCGCATCCAGAGGTCACATCTTGTACACCCGGGTAATGTTTTCTGGACATGGATGGGTTACCTTTGGCTTCATTCTAGGCCACTGGTTGGCTAATACGGTGTTCAAAGCCAGTTTCATGCATTATGCTCATATAGAAAACACAAAAGACAGGGGTTTTTTGGTGAGATCTCATTTTGTTTTTTATTCAGTAACAACAGCAACGTGAGAACAACCACGTGAAAACTGAAGCCCAGAACAGGGGGCTTGTACATTGAGAGAACTGAAGCCCAGAACAGGGGGCTTGTAAACTTAAGCCCAGAACAGGGGGGCTTGTACATTGAAAGAACTTAAGCCCAGAACGGGGCTTGTACATTGAAATGATGGACGGCCCAGTCATATACGAGTACATCGCGGTCCTCGGCCTTGGGGTACTCGTCAAACATCTGTACGATGATAGATAAGGGTCTGCCCCGGCATCGATCTTACAGGTAAAACAAGCAATATTGTCCGCACACGCTACTGGTCAGGCTTTGCAACGTTTGACTCTTCCAACACCACGTCTCTGTGCCTTGATCCATGAAGTCTGTTAAATCGGGATGGAGGGGTGGCAGGACATACGGGTCAAAGTATTCGCCCTGCGCTTCTGTCAAGTACACGCCCACCCAATGTTCACCGGGCCGATCCATCGGGTCCGTGTTGAGAACGTAAGCAGCAGGATACATACGGTCTAATGGGAACACATCTCGGGCGAACACCCCTCGAAAGACCATACGTGTCCCTGGGTCATTCTTCAGCACGGTGGTTATCTGGTCTGTATCCATGTTAGGTTGAGAAGTCACACAGGACGTTGCGTGCCTTGTCGACTTGAATGATGTTGTCAAACTCGGCGTAGCAGATCACATTGACGGTGGTCCCGAGGGCTCGTGCAAAGTGGATTTCCAACCGTAAATTGCCTTGCTTGGCCAAGGCCAGCTGATGGTCGTTCTCTAAGGTGGGGGTCAGATCGAAACAGAACAACGTGTATCCGTTCGCGTAGTTCTCCCGACTGATCATATTCCCTTCGTCCTGGTCGATTTGACCGGTGGTTGTAAACAGGCTCTGATAGGCTCGAATGAAATTCCTGCGCCCAAAGTTCGGTGTTAAGGCCGTGGCTGGGACCTGTTGTCCGTCCACATGCAGGGCCACAAAATTGATGCCGAAATGTTTAAAGTCAAACGGGTTCTCTGGGTAGGCTCCGCTGAAACTGGTATTTTCCACACAGGCCAGGATCAATCGCTTGGGTAGTTCCCCCAGGAACAGGTTTTCTTTGTTGGCGCTCATATTTCCAGCAGGCACAGAGAATACTTTGGTTTGTACACGTCGGATAGGGTACTGGGCTGGTTTTGTTTCCAAGGCTTTCATGTGTCCCAATTGACGTCTGAATTCGGTTTCACTTTTCGGACATACAGGACTGCGTCTTGGATAACAATCTTATAGTCAGCTGCATGCCCGTCTACGTTAGTGGCCATCAAGGCGAAGGTCGGAGGCGCCCGTATCAGTCGGATTTTGATGGGGATCTTGTTCAAGAGGTACCGGTCTTGCATGAAAATGTCTGCGTACAGTCGACCCATGAGATCCACCGAGGCACCGTTCGCGGTGGAAGCCTTCCGTTTGTTATATCCTTCATTGTCCACCGTGTCCATGTGCTCGGCTGTGTCCTGGTAGAATAAAGCGGCTGTCAGCTGAGATTTTTTAGCCTCTCGTCCATACGACAACAGTGTCTCGATGGAGGCTCGATAGGGGTACGTGTTGGTCGAGTCACTGATGAGTTTGTCGCTGAGAAAAATATCCATCTGTTGAAACATCGAGTGCAGCCAGAGATTCGTCGGGCCCACCGTTGCAGCTTGGATGATTCTGGAACCATCCCCATTGACGACCTTGGCTTTCACATACAAATACGTATGGGCTAAATCCACATAGGCCGTATCCGCATTACTGATGGTGAACTCGATGGGTCCTGCTTCGTTGATGCTGGAGAGCGGGAGATGCTCCACCCATAATCCTTGATCGGCACTGGTCTGTGTGGGCGGCCCGGTCCACAAATCAAATTCACTGTTGGTGGAGGGGCAGGACTCTGCGTGGATCAAGGACATGGTTAAGAAAAGATATCCTGGGTCTTCGATGTGCGTCGTCGCTGGGTCGGTCGTCGACTGGTGCGTGGTTTCGGTGGTGCAGGTCTTTTATTCCCTACGGTGCGTTGTGCTTTGGCGACCAAGACGCCTCCCGCTTCTTTTGGCCCGCCGTTTCAAGGCTTCTTTGGGTGCCGTACCCCCCAAGACATCACCGGCCACTTGCAGTCCACTGCGTACCGCTTGTTTGCCGATCGCTTTTTACTCCACGCGTCACCAAGGGCAGGAACGATTTGACGATGCTCCCGAGTATGTTCCCCAGCCCATGGCCTCGTTGCATGCGTGCACCACTAAAGACGGGAAGGCCACCCCCGGCCTGTTGGGCATAATATTCCATATAGCTGCGTGCATCGCACTCGTAAGGGACCTTCATTATACAAAGTGGGGAGCACGTGTTTGTCGAAAATGAAGTGTCAGCACCACTTTTCCTCGTTCGAATGCCACCGGTCGTCCCGTGTCATCTCTTATATCCACCGTGATCGTGTTGATGTCGGCTTGTCGTACGGGTAGGTAGAGCATGTGAGTGAAACGGTGGGTGACTTGATCTCCATACGTCTTTTTAATTGATATCGCCCACGATGTGGTTGTCGACCACGTCCGAGTAGACGTACATACCCGACTTCATATCCATCGGGGTCTGGCCATGGTCCTCGGATGGACCCGTGTAGGTCGCGTGTGCGAGACCCAGCATTTGCTGTAGGATAGGATTCAGCACGACACTCGCGTTGGCGGTGAGGAGGATCTGTGCCTTGTCGTTGTGTGCATTGTAATCGAAGTCCACGTGATTCCTGAAGGGAAAGGATTTGATGGGTTTTGAAACATTCGTAACCTCCCGTAGAGCCTTATAATGCAACAGTCTTGTCAGCCCACCCATGAACTCCTTGGGGGTATCGTATTGGCCTTCGGGGAGGGTGAATCGGGTGTTTTTGCCTTCGTAGGTCACCTCGTACCACACTTCATTGGCTCGCACGTTGTACCAGGAGTAAGGGTATTGGATATCCGCGAGGCCACATTCCCATCGTCCAGGTAAATGCAACGGCTGCGGTAACTGGGTGACGTACTTGGCCAAGGTGTTGGCAGGAAACACATCCAGCGAACTGTTACTGGGTAGGGTTAGGTAAAACATGGCGACTGAGCTGTCCTGCTGCTCCTGTTGGTTTTAATAGGTGTTCCAGGCCTTGGGCGGTTTTGTCCGGCGTCGTGTTCGTCGCGGTGACTTGCTACGTGTCACGGCTCTGGAGATGTGGGGTGTCCTGATCGAGGGTGGTTTTTTAAAGGTCTGAAAAGAAGGTGCCCGTTGTGGTGGTGGTGTTTTGGGGGGTGACTCCGGTTTCCATTCGGCTTGCCAAGAAGGTAGTGGGCCACTCGGCGATTGCTGGGTCCGCTGCATGAAGGCCCAGCGGTGGGGATTCCCCACCAATTCCTGTGGTACATGCATGTCTTTCAAGCCTTGAGCGAAGACCTCCCATCCTCGAGGATCCGTGTGCGACCTGCGTTGACGCATCAGGTCATTCACTAAATCCGTCATGTGGGTCCCGGGGACCACCTGCTTCTGAACCAGGAGTTCGCCTTTATCATTCCAAGTTATGTTAGGATTCTGTTTCATCCGTTGTAATACCAGGCCAGCTTGTTTCTTGAACGATGCAGGTACACTCTTCAGCACTTCGTCTTCCACCCACTGTGGGGCTGTGGGTGGTACCCCTGGTAATGGCGGCTGTTGGAGCGGTGCTGAGGTCGGCGGTGTGTCGCGTGGTGGTGGTGGTGGTGGTGGTGGTGGTGGGGTAGAGAGGGTTATGCATTGATCCATGAACGTCATGTACCGTTGAAGCGTCTCATTGTACCGTTGTACTTTCTCACGGTCGCTTAACCCCGGTCTCTGTAAGATCTGCTGCATCTCTTCATCGAGGGTGTTTATGGTCTTCACCGTAGGTGGAACAGGGTAGGGCGATTGGAGGTTTTGAAGGAACCGTGGTTCGACGAGGACCATTTTTTCGTGTGGTTCATTGTCGGCCGAAGAGTCCACCCAATACTGGACCCAACACGGAAGCGGCCAACGGTGCTAAGATGGCCCCGAGAAAGCCGCCTTTCTGTAACACCTTCTTCTTTTGTGTTTGAGAGACTCGCTTCTGGACTAGGGTTCG
Source organism: Hanleya hanleyi (assembly GCA_036873755.1). NCBI lineage: Eukaryota > Metazoa > Mollusca > Polyplacophora > Lepidopleurida > Hanleyidae > Hanleya > Hanleya hanleyi. Next base: position 13,712 of record JAVTVY010028052.1, on the reverse strand, counting down.
GAGACCTGTCTTTTGCTTGGCCAACTTGGTCTTCTGAGCGTGTTCACTGTGAGGGATGATGGTGGTAGGTACAAGGTCGGTCGTCGTTGTCTGTTCAGTGTGAGGGATGAAATCCGGTGGGTTTTCAGACGTAGTGGGTGTACTTCGTGTAGGTGTGGAGCTTGGTGTGGAGCTCGATGGGGCTTCTACACGGGATGTGGTGGTGACTGGGCTCGATACGGGGTTGACTGGTGCTATCTGTAGACCGGTTTCACTGATGACTGGTGTTCTCAGTTGGTTAAGTAACGTGCTGACATAGGCTACGTCGTAAAACACACCTCCGTACAACACACTCAGCAGGGTCAGCACCATCACCACAAAGCCCACTTGCGCTTTGCGCGTTTTGGGAGACGCTGTGTTCAGAGGCAGCGGCTGTTTGTCCATAGCAAAATCTGCTCCACCGTGTAGTAGTCTTGCTGTGTTTTTACGACAGGCTGTAATTCCGTCTCGTAAAACATCCCTAGCAACCGTTCCCCTTGACCATCTTCCAGTTCATAGACTCGCTGCTGTCGGGGTAGGCGCCGTTTAATCAGGAAGTGCTCATCGCTCCAGTTGGGCAAGTAACTTTTCTCGAACTTGCCCTTGACTTTACTGATCCGTACAGGGTCACCGACCTTGAACACCGCCTTCGGCGTTCGCTGCGATTGCCTGGGGTACAAGACACGCCGGACTTGGGCTTCATTGCGTTGGGTCACGGTAATGGGGGCTCTCTCTATACTCCGTTGATAGGCTCGATTGTAACCACTCACAAGTTTCGGGAGAACATCTATGTACCGCCTTGTATTCTTATAGGTGAAATATTTATACATGCGGCCTTTGAATGTCCTGTTGAACCTTTCCACCACGGAAGCCTTGGTCTCGTTGTACGTATGGAAGAAAAACACCTTCTGGGATTTCAGAAACTGTTGGAACGGTCCGTTGAGGAATTCCGTCCCTTCGTCGGTTTGCAAATACAAAGGTTTGCGCCCTGTCTGGAAGATGTCTTTGAACGCCGCTATGAGATTCGCCCCCGTTTTCGTCCGGATGGGTACCACCCACGCATACTTCGATAGGATATCGATGCACGTCAAGATATACCGATTCCCATCGTTGTGTTTGGCAAAGGCGCTCATATCGACCAAATCCGCTTGCCACTGGGCATCTATTCCTCCCACGATGACCCGGTTCCGTAGAAAATGGCGACGGACAGATCGATGTAAGGTATAGATGTCTTGTTTTCTTAACCAATCTCGGACTTGGGCACGTTGTATCCCCTGGGGTTTGGCCGCTTGATAGAGAGCCGACAATGCACTATAGGCCGCCGGACTGTCGGGACTGTAGTATAAGTTATCCAACACCTTCTCCCAGCGCTTCATGGTGACAAATGATGATGGATCCTGGCTCTATCGTTTATTTATAACGGATATATCTTGGGCCGGAGTTTCTTTCTGATTTTCTTCGTTGGCTTCCACAGTGTCCATGGTAAATGACCAGTCCAACTCGTCTGATGACCGCTTGATAAGCACTTGATCCACATCTCCCACGGCATCTTTCAATGCACACCATAGATCAGGGTGAAGGGTAAAATGCACAGTACCCCCATCTAGCCGAGCCAATTGAGCAAAGAAAGGGCCGCGTCGGATGTACACATCGTGACACAAGTGGATGAGGTCGCCGTCCAGTTCACCAGACAACACCCGTTTGAATTGGGTTCAGCCCTCCAGGGACAGACGAATGTGGTCCGGGCACGGTTGTGTAGGGTCCGCATCACAGATGTCTCCCACCTCCTCCATGATATCGTCCTTATCCGCATACACGTGCAGGAAAACCTCGGGGGTCAAGCTGAGATACGCCAGTATTATATGCTCCGTCATGGTCAGTACGTGAATGGTACCAGATTTGACTGTCTCTCGTATTTATAGGGAGAACCCCGTGAGATCAAAGGATCGTGGTCAAAGTCTAGCCGGGTAATCAATGGCATCGTCGTCTGGTTCATTGCTAGACATTTGTTCATTGGGTTCTGCCGCCGCTTCTCTCAGGGCACGAGCCCACTCCAACTCGTCTGTTGACCGCTCGTCCGGTGTAAACAGCTGGTCCACGATAGGCACCACTTTCTCGAAGGCTGTCCACAGATCGGGGTCTAGGGTGAAGCCTCGCGTAGGGTCTTGGTAGCGGCCCAGGCGTGGGAAGAAGGGTCCACGGTGTACGTAGATGGCATTGTCTATGTGGATGAGGTGTCCGTCGAGCTCGCCGCTCAACACCCGTTTAAATTTGGTCCAGCCGTCACGGTGTAGCGTAACCGTATTCGATACGGTCTCAGCGCGCGACCAGCAAACATCTCCACGGTCTTCCACGAGGGTGACTTTATCTTCATAGACGTGTAACCCCACCCGGGGTATAAGGGGAAGGATGGCTCGTAGGACTGGTGACATGCTTGATCCAATGACGAACGGTGAATGACACACACTCTGTCTGACCCTCGTATTTATAGTCAGGTGCCACTGTCAATGCCACAGCGCCAGGGTCAGTAGGGCACAGACCATGACTAGGCCAACCAGCCGTCGCTGATTCCGGCGTGAGCGCTCGTGGTCCATAGCCCGAGCATCAAGTTTGGCTGTCATAGTCCAGTAGTGGTGAGTGATGGCACACCTCTCCATCGAGTGTACTCTGTCGAGGACCGCTTCTGTGAACTCGTTCAGGATCTGGCGTCGCCCCTCGTTGTCGTCGCCATCTGAAAACATGGACCGAACCACTGCTCGGTAACCCGTGAGTGAATTAACCACGGTCGCATGCTGTAAAATGCGAGTCGCATAGGGACGGGTGTGCGTCATGGCTGTAAAACCGTAGGAATGAAGGTGTAGGATCCAGAGAAACGTGTTTTATAGACCATGTCACACATGCGCGCCTAGACGTCGGGTGTAGTCCGTGATACGTACTATTCTGATGGGTTAGTCCAAAAAAAGAGACCAACAACAACACAGATTACAGATCAATCCTTTTATTATGCGTGAATGGGGCGAACCTGTGAACATGATAGGACATGATGTATTGACCTGTCTGTGGAGTTTTTCCACAATGTCGTTCACCTTCGTGTCTTTTCGGGTACATCCGTGTCTTTTCGGGTACGTCCGTGTCTTTTCGGTGAAGTTCGTGTCTTTTCGGTGACGTCCGTGTCTTTTCGGTGACGTCCGTGTCTTTTCGGTGACGTCCGTGTCTTTTCGGGTATGTATGAGGGTCTTGAGGTTGGCGACTGTATGTGACGAGTTGTATGTATTTTTCTCGGTGACGTCCGTGTCTATCATCCGGGCACTTCACGTCTGCGCCTGCATTGGGGTGTGTATGAGGGTCTTCATGCGCGCGCGCTGCGGCCGGGGCGGGCCGGGCCGGGCCGGGCCGGGAAAAACCCCCACAGACAGGTCAGTACATCCATTCCTATCATGTTCCCAGGTCACACCCCATTCACACAGACCCTCATGCATACCCGGATGCAGGCGCAGACGTCAGCGAAATTCTGGCGGGAAAACCCCCACAGACAGGTCGGTACATGTCCTATCATGTTCCCAGGTCACGCCCCATTCACCCAGACCGGAAGCGACGTCATACCCCTAACTTTACATGCACCCATCCATGACTGGATGCCCCTTCACGAATGCTTCAGTTTGATACCTCACTCGACTCCATCGGACCATTAGTGGCCCACCTAGACCGCAAAAATGTCTATTTCCACACCCGTTTCCCACAATTCCCTGTCTGCGCATGCGCAGAATGTGGACAACGGCCGAGACACTACTCCAGGCGGTTGCTCCCTCACATAGGCTTCACATGGATACCGCACTCGACTCCATCGACCCAAAAGTAGCTCGCCTAGGCCCCAGAACGTCTATTTCCATACCCTTTCTCTACTGCGCATGCGCGGAATGACGTCAGTTCCACGTCACACCCAGCCCGTTGGAGACTCCCTCACGTATGCTTCACATGGATACCTCACTCGATCCCATCGGCCCACTAGTGGCCCATCTAAACCCAACACGTCTATTTCTATACTACGGCCAGACTGCGCATGCGCAGACTATGGACAACGAACGACACACTAGCCCAGGCGGATGCTCCCTCACGACAGCTTCAAAATAAGACCTCATACGACACCATAGGATCATTAGGGGCTCACCTAAACCCTAACACGTCTATTTCCACACCCTTTTCCCAGAATTCTCTGTCTGCGCATGTGCAGAATGTGGACAACGGCCGAGACACTAGTCCAATCGGATGCCCCCTCACATAGGCTTCACAGTGATACCTCACTCAACTCCATCGGCTCATTAGTGGCTCACCCAGATCCCAAAACGTCTATTTTCATACCCTTTGTCTATTGCGCATGCGCAGAATGACGATATTCCGACCCCACATCCACCCAGTGGGATGCCCCCTCGCATAGGCTTCACATTGATACCTCACTCGACTCCATCGGTCCATTAGTGGCTGCCCTAGACCCCAAAACGGCTATTTCCATATCCTTTGTCCACCGCGCATGCGCAGAATGACGATATTTCAACCCCACACCTAGCCCATCAGATGCCCCTTGACGAATGCTTCACATTGATACCTCATACGACCCAATCGGACCATGCAGCGTATTTGAAGTCTGGGGACTACTTTTTCTCCGCGGAAGCTTTTTCCAGCGACCGCATCACCACCAGACCGCATCACCGCGGAAGAATACATGCCCAGGGGCCCTTTGCCGGAACTATAGTGACCTTGAGCTGGTGGCGCCCCCTAGATTGGAACTCTCCTGTGTTGGAGGTAGCTTTCGGTCTCTTTGGGGAGATGACGGGGAGTTCCCTATACCTTTAACGTGGAAAAAAGGGCACCAAGAGTTACCTCCCTGGAAAAAGGACGTTGAAATCCGTAGACCCTACTACTTATGACTGACAATATGGAACAGTATGATAGAGTTCGAACCCAGCTAAGCCATGTGTGAAAGTTTGTCAGTTACTTGCCGACGGGCGGTGGTTTTCTCCGTGTACTCCGGCTTCCTCCACCAACCAAACTGACTGTCACCATATGAGTGATACAACCTTGAGTGTGACATAAAGCCAAATCCCCCACTCATTGGATGGTTTATACTTGGTGTAAACAACAATGCGTTCTTACACCAAGTATCGACCCATTGGATAGAGTGAGCGGGTAGGATTTAACGTCGTTTTCAACATTTTTTCAGTCATATCACGGCGGTGCCCACATGCGCCAGAACACGAGTGTCCACAGTTCCTGTTATCACGGACACTGATCAGCCCAGCCAGTACAGCACTCGGTCACCCATCCGAGTATTGACCGGGCTCAAAGGATGCTTAACTTCGGTGATCTGACGAGAACTGGTGTGCCCAACGTGATACGCGTTGGGTAGAGTACATGCACGGAGGCTGTACATAATATATTATGGTGTTCTATTTGTGCCAATTTGATCTCGCGCGTCGACTTGCAAAAGTCGACGCACGACGCGCGACGCGAAAAGTCGACGTCGTGTTTTGAAGCGCGACGTCGCCCTTTCCATCGCGCGTCGCGCGTCGACTTTTACAATGTTAAAGAGATAGGCCAAAACTCGACGTCGTGTTTCAAAAGTCGACGTCGCCTTTTTGAAGAATCAAAACTCGACGCGCGACGCGCGACGGAAAAAGTCGACGTCGCGTTTTAAAAAGCGACGTCGCCCTCTCCGTCGCGCGTCGTGCGTCGGGTTTTATAATGTTAAAGAGATAGGCCAACACTCGACGTCGTGTTTCAAAAGTCGACGTCGACTTTTGCCCTATCTCCTAACATTGTAAAAGTCGACGCGCGACGGAGAGGGCGACGTCGCCTTTCAAAACGCGACGTCGACTTTTTCCGTCGCGCCTCGCGCGTCGACTTTTTAAAAATCGACGCGCGACGGACATTCGCGTCGCGAGTCGCCTTTTGGTTTACAAAAATGCGCATGTCTGGGGAGCATGTATTACTATAATGTTCACAGCTGTGATTTTCGATTCTCGTAGCACCTGACCGGTGTTGGTAATTTACTGCAAGATAGCAAGAATGACAAGATATTTTGCATGCATGGAGACTATGTACAACATAATATGTTTGTTCCGCTGTCTGAAATGTTTTTTTTTGCTGATCAATTTTCGAACACTGGTACCTGTATTCCACAAAATGCACACCCCTCAATCGAGAGGACAATTCGCATCTATTAGCTTGTCAATGTGTTACTATTTCGCCGGACTAATACGTAAATTAAATTCAAGTTTCCAATAATGAACAAAAGCGTCTGTAAGTAACTATTTTGCAGGATTAACAGTAACGACTGGAAAACAGAGGGAAAATAATTAATCGCTTGTGTAGCTCAATGGAACTGTGAGATCTAACATTCTGGAGACATCCTGATGAATGTCTCCTGATAAAACGCGCCACGTTGCATTTTATCTCGAATCATACAACCCTTTTTAATAGTAAGGCTTTGTTTTCTGCCATTTTAGACGAGTGACTATATGCTGTCAAAGTAAAGGTCAGGTGTGGGGTCATTTCACTTTCGTTTTCGGTCGGAAAACAGCAAGATCCCACATTTCCTTTGAGCTACACAAGCTATTAATTAGTTTTTCTCTGTTTTCCAATGGTTACTGTTACTCCTGCAAAACTGTTACTTACATAAGCTTTTGGTTCATTATTGAAACTTGAATTTATTTTACGTATTAGTCCGGCGAAATATGAAGACATTGACAAGCTAATAGATGCGTATTGTCCTCGCGATGGAGGGGTGCGCATTTTGTGGAACACAGGTACCAGTTTTCGAAAATTAATCAGCAATATAACATATCTGACAGCGAAACAAATAAATTATGTGGTACATAGTCTCCATGTATTTAATATACATCTTACCATTCTTGCTTTGTTGCAGTAAATTCTCAGCAAATTACCAACACCGGTCAGAAGCTACAAGGATAGGAAATCGCAGATGTGAACATTTTTTTTGTTTTTTTTGTTCGAAATTAACACCCCAAATCACAATACAAAGAAACAATACGAGACAGAACAAGACTATATGATACGATACAATACAATAAAATACAAAATAATACCATACATCACAATACAATATATTACAATTCAACATATTACAACTCAATACATTACAAACAATACAATTCTAAACAATACCATATCATACAGTACGGTGAAATATACCATAATACAACACATCACAGTACAAACACACATACACCTTTACATAAAAGAAGAAAGATTGTGAATTTTATATAATACGTTTGTACAACGTATAGTGGCAAACTTCAATTGATAATTTGATTGAAAATTTGTCGTGTCTCGTGAAAAATATGGAATACAAGCTCCCCAGACATGCGCACTTTTGTAAACCAAAAGGCGACGCGCGACGCGAATGTCCGTCGCGCGTCGACTAAGGGTAGGAATACACCAGAGCCGTCATCGCAATGCGATTCGCATATGCGTTGTCGCAACAAATTGAACAAGTTGCAAAAAGAAGTGGTGAACACACTATTCGCATTGCGTTGAGTATCGGTTGCGTTATAGCTTTGCGTTGCCGTTGGAATTGGGAATTTTCCATTTTTTGACGCGCTGCACAGGCCTACGCATTGCCTTTGGAAGGTCAAGGACATTATTATGCACACTTTGGCATCAGATTGGTGCTGAATTACCATACGTTATGTTATTTAAATTCGGTATAGGCATATACGCAGCCTCCATCGCAGCCAAAAGACGCATATGGTGAATGCACGGACAAATGCGTTGTCGCGAGCGTTGCCGCCTGCGCCAACGCAACGGCTCTGGTGTATTCCTACCCTTACTTTTAAAAAGTCGACGCGCGACGCGCGACAGACATTCGCGTCGCGCGTCGACGTCGCGTATTGAAAGGCGACGTCGCCCTCTCCGTCGCGCGTCGCGCGTCGACTTTTACAATGTTAGGAGATAGGACAACGTCGACTTTTGAAACACGACGTCGACTTTTGGCCTATCTCTTTAACATTGTAAAAGTCGACGCGCGACGGAAAGGGCGACGTCGCGTTTCAAAACACGACGTCGACTTTTCGCGTCGCGCGTCGTGCGTCGACTTTTGCAAGTCGACGCGCGAGATCAAATTGTCACAAATAGAACACCATAATATATAAATACTAGCTAAATGCTAAGCATCAGCTCCAACATTCAGTAGCTAGCCATACCATAATCCATAAATAATTCCTGTGTCTATCTTCATGAATATCGTGTTTTCCTATGTTATAAGTACTAATGCATAGCGGTACAGTGCACAATATAAGATATAGCCTACATAGAATAGTTCTTGATGGATATTTGGGCTACGTTATCAACTGCTGGCAAAGCCCTTTCGTGTTACAATTCTCTCCATTTTTTAAGGATTAAAGCCAGATTCATATAACATATGCAACTGGTGATGGACTAGAAGCATCTCCCAGTTGACTGACCATGATCTATTTTTTCAAGGTGATATATTGTTTATTGTGATATAAAATGAAGAAATATAGATAGGTTTTCCAAATTAGAAGACTATGTATATATCAGGCGATGGTCCAGAGGTGTTCTGAGGATGAATGACTTTGACCTATTTTATCAAGGTCAGATTCTCTTTAGTACAATATTTCATGAAGGATTATCTCTACATTGTCCAAACTCATACCACATATGCCTGCACATGAAGTCTATTGACTATCACTGACCATGACCTATTTTCTAAAGATCAAATTCTGTATCCGAAGTCCAAGATCTCCGAATTCATGTTCCATATGCAATTATGTTAGCATATACCAGAAAATTGTTGAAGCCGACTGACTTCGATCTATATTTCCTAGATCAAATTACTTGGTTTGATCAGAGCTATTTATAGAAGAGTATATTTAGCGCTAAGAATTTGGTCATGCTCTACCAGAACCTCAGCGCAAAATTTTCTTCATCAATTAAGGCCTTGGCAAAATGTTTCTAAAATATTCGAACTACAGTCAACCTACCATATCATATAACCTACATGATGTTGTCAAAGTTCTAAGCTACTTCTACATCTTATTAATGTGAAGTCCAGGATGGCACCCGAGGCAAATCCCAGAGGGTCCGGGACATTGAACAAGTATTCTGTACTGAAGGATGACTGTTAGTCCCCGAGGCCCGCCCTCTGTACGTGTCATTTGACAAATATATGTAGGTTTAATTTTTTGGTAGGAAATTTAACCCGTACGGCGTCGGGCATTGCGGGTTAGTTTTTTCTGGGTATTCTTGCATTTGCCATGTTTACTCCAGTAATATCAGATGAGTTATATGGTTGAGCTAATCTGTCATTTCAGCTTCCGAGCTAGCGTATCTAATTTCGCATATGGTCCCCGAGGCCCGCCCTCTGTACATGTCAATTGACAAATAGTAGGTTTACTGTTTTGGGGCGAAATTTATTCATTTATTCATTCCAACAGACGTCCTCAATGCTCATCCATTAACATCAGATGAGTTATTTGTTTGAGCTGATCTGTCATCACATTTTCCGAGCTAGCGTATCTAATTCCGCTTAAGCCCGTGCTAGGGGCCGTTTGGGTACTTCAACAGCTGCAATAAAAGCGCATCTGAGATTCTAAGGCTACCTCCGAGAATCCATCGTATTGTCGTTTGTGAATGTTAGGTGCCGGGAAGCATTTCTGCAGAGTCATATGGTTGCTTTTTAGTCGCCAGACGTCGTCAATTCTTCCCACCTATTGCATATCGCTCCAACAAGGGCAAATCACCGTCCTAGTTTAAAGTGATCGTAAACCCTCAAGTAATGTTTCCATCAAATGAAAGACCATTGCGAACAGTGTCAGAAAATATTTATTTAAATTTTTTACGATTTTATTACACTGAGTAAAAGGCAATTAAAGAATGGTATTCTATGGTGGTCTGTTGCAATTATATTTAGGTCCAGTGACGTCACACTGCCTTAATACATATATTTCAAACTTCGTATGCACTTTCCAATGCTTGATTCAAGCTTAAGTTATGTATACTTTGAGTTTCAACACAGACTCACTGTTCCAATGTGCATGTTCCAAAGTCGGGGAAATTAAATGCAAGATTCAAGTTGACTTGACACTTACGAATCACCATCTCCCATATTTTGGTGAAACATGCACATTGGAACAGTGAGCCTGTGTTGAAACTCAAAGTATACACACCTTAAGCTCGAATCAAGCTTTGGAAAGTGCATACAAAGTTTGAAATATATGTATTAAGGCAGTGTGACGTCACTGGACCTAAATATGATTGCAACAGACCACCATAGAATACCATGCTTTAATTGCAGTTTACTCTGTGTAATAAAATCGTAAAAAATTAAAATAAATATTTTCCCACACTGTTTGCAATGGTCTTTCATTTGATGAAAACTTTACTTGAGGGTTTACGATCACTTTAATTGAAATACACTATATATGAATTTCAGAACATGTACCGGGATAGCATAGTGGTTAATTATACACTTATACACTCGGGAATCTTAGTACTTCTCGGTACATCTCAGTACTTCTCAGTTCGATGATTTGACATCACGTCTAGGATTCTGACACCACAGATACAGAGAGATTTCTTGACTCATATAATAGGATAGGTTGAACTTAAGTGCATAGGGATACAAGAATATGCTGATCATATAACCTCTGTGTACATATATGATATATAATATAACATATGAGCTCCCATGGAAAGATACAGGTATTTGCGGGCGATTACGAGTCTCTCTTCAGTATAGCAACCCTTCAGTGTAATAACCACGTATTCCCATCCTCGCGAGCCAGTGTATCCATCAATCTATTGGGATCGAATCACTGGTTTGATGGTTAGTTAACCATAGCAGTTCTGGGTATAAATAGATCAATTGGATTCCCTCTAAAACAAACCAATCATTAAGCGCACTAAGCTAGCTGAGTTTCCCATTAGATACATGCACTTATACCACAAATACAACATCCTGGTAATATTCCATAACTTCTTACGGGTATTACGGATTTGTTATAGGTAAAGCGGTGTACTTGTACCACGTGTACATCATCATAGTAATATCCCGTAAATTCTTACGGGTGTTACGAGTTTGTTACAGGTTATAGGTTTTGTTATCTATAAGCACCTTAAACATCCGTTACACATATTCGTACCACGGGTATTGCGAGTTAGGATAGTCATCTCCAATGGTCATTATAGGACTAAGACCCCATAAATACTTCCGGGTTTCTTACGAGTTACGGGTTTGTTATGGGTTTGAGATTTCTCATGTTAACGGTCTATGGGTTGTTATGGCTCATCTCTGTTGTGTGGAAGGCTCCTTTATTTATCAATCAGTGCCACATCATCAGTGGGAGAACCCATATTGTATATTATTATCTTTTCCTTGAGAAAGCTAGGAGCAATCTTTCGTCTGATCAGCTCGTCAAAGTATTTATAGTCCCTGTTCGTGCATACGGCAACACGGAACCAGACACCCGACAACCACCATATAAAACACTGTGGACAGCACACAAGACACAGTTGCTTCTCAGGAAATTCATTGGAGCAACAGGAACCCATGCCCACCCAACCACCAGCACTAGATATATGGATGATGTACCAGACAGAACGAGCCATGAAATAGATCTCACTCGCATTTGGTGAAACATATCAAATATTAGTTACGGTATCAATACATTGTCAAAAACACATCGTATTGTTTCACATATTAGTAATGGGTGACAGAATCAGAGTAGGCACATTAACCATACTCATTGCCACCATTATATAACACCCAGTTTTTCTGTATTAGTTTATTAAGCTTGGTATAACCGGTTTTGTACATATACATTTAACCATATATCTCCCGTGTTACCCAGCTACAATTTTTGATTAAAATGTTCTCTTCTCATGATGATCCAACCCATCACGTAATCCTGATCAAATGTTTGAAATAGGCGAGGGGCAATTTGAAGTTTGTCCTTACTTTGCGGAATGTATGTTGTATTTTTGTGCTCTGTGTATGTCCCTTATTATTTTGTATTGAACTCACAATTCATTTCCCAGTTACTTTTACCAGGTCTGTTATCCCCTCATACATAGTCAGTTATCATGTATCGTTTAGTTTCACCTTCATATATCCAGTGATATAAATATACTGTCAATAAACGTCAGAGGACTCCATTCCGATAGAAAAGGCACATCCATGTATTCCATTGGTTAGAAAAAAAAACTTTCAGGAGACCCATGGATCTACCGAAACCCAGATTACTTGGGAAAGTGATTGGAGTCAGAAATGTATCCCTTTTCACAGCCACGGGAAAACAAATAGTACCGAAGTAGCCATCTTGTTTCGTGACACCGTCGATGCTACCTTCCATCAAGCAAAACGAGACCAAGATGGCAGATATGTGATTGATGTTTTGATACAAGCCACGAAATAAACCCTTGCCGTAACTTTTCCAAGCAATATAAGAAATGGATAATGGAACGTTGTTCAATTTTAATTCAGACATCTGTAATTACGCCAGACTAAATAACCCGAAGGCAAGTCTGGAGGTCCTAGACCACCTGTACAGCTTGGTTTAGTGGATATTTGGAGATATCAAAACCACCAAGTCGTCGGTACACTTGGCGGGAAAAATTCAAACACTCGTATAAAACAGAGTTATCTGGATTATTTTCCAACATCCGACGATTTTACTACGTTAGCACTCAGTACAGGCTCTTAGTATATATAGGCTATACTGATCTCGCTTATCACTAGAAGGGATCCATATTGGCATCCATGTTTAAACTCCTTGCAGGCACAGTATCACACTATATCTCCGAGTAGCGTATGTCAGCAGTATGATTTCCGTTGCCATGGAGGTCATCTCGAGATGAAAAGCCAAGAGAAACACCTCGAATTAGACGAGATCCTTCAGAGGTAGACTCAAGGGAATATTCAATTCATTTAGATACATATTTTATCTCCTGATAAAGGAGAATACAACGAGCACTATGTGAGCGGAAATACATCCTATAGTTTGTGGTGTGCCTCAAATGCGGCGGATCACGATTTACACCTGAGAGGTTTAATATCCCTACACCATTAATGCGCTAGGTACTATTACTTCAACAGAATAGGCCGAGCAGTCGCGAATATCTATTTTAACGCGGGATATCTTATCGGTCCGACCGTTCATTTGTTCAACTTAAACATTGTTTTGCATGACGTGCGCGTGGACCAGAATATTGGAATTTCAATACAGCGCTACTCCATGACGACGAATACGTCACGCTAGTGAATAAGGCACTGGAAGACTCTTTAGTGTAGTGTTATTAGTCTGGTGATATACTAAATCTGGAACACTTTAATTTGAATATCGTCGATCAAACTTATCTTGAATTTTTAAAAGCTCAAATACGAAGCGTTAGGATTCCTTACTCAATTGCAAAAAAAAAGAAGGAAAGACTAATTAACGAAAAGATATTGAAAAAGAAATTGTAGATCTTAAGATTGATGCATATCATCGGCATTTGACCAAATTAAATTTCAAGAAAAACGACAACAGAAGAAACGTGAACTGGAAAAGGCCAGGAGCTGGAAGGTGAATGGCTCCATACTTCGATGCAACGCAAATTGAGGAGAGTACGGTGAAAGAAACTCTGCATATTTCTGTTCACTAGAAAAAAGAACTATA